>BMAO01036828.1:0-18945 GCA_019973975.1 Trichonephila clavata
GCGAATTGTGAATAGATGAGAAGTGTAGTAAATCGGCAGTGAAACGTGTACGTAAGCAGTGTAGGAAGCGAGAAGTCAGAATTTTAAGAAAGTGCTTAGTTCAACTGTTGGAGCCGTGTTAAAGTAAAAGCAAGGATTAGAAGACAGCTAGACTTTCAGGTACTGTGATCCTTAATCAAGTTCATGTTAGAGAGTTAAATTATTAGTGAGATAATTAATTAAACAAGCTCTGTATAAAGTTATCTTAAAGACAGAACTGCATGATTGTATATATTCTCCGCACGCATCTCGTCTCACCCCCGTGCTCTGACGGATCAAGTTATCTTATTTAAAGTGTTATTTGTGTCTGAGTTGAGTTATGTCTAATTGAAGTTCATCATGTCGACTGATCATTTAGTTCCTCCCACACGTCTAGCCGTGTCACAGGGAAGAAGGGACGTAAATTCCTTATACCTTCCTGTTGATATTTTTTTCTCTTAATCGGTCCTTCAGTTAAGAGAAAAAGAAAGGATTCAGCACCAAAAGGAGCTATTGGCGACGGATCTCGTAATTTAGAACCTCAGAAAGGGGATATGAACAACATATAAGTTGCCACCCCTTCTCCTAACTTCCACACCACGCCACGGGAGAACTTTGAGTCCAGACAGATTTAGAAGACCACAACACAGAAGGTCTTCATTGACACAAGGGCTCGAACTCATGACATACCAGCCACAAATTCATGACCATAACCACAAAGCTACCGCTGTCGTCGTGTAGTTTCGAATGCAACGTTAATAAATCATTTATAATAAATTTTATTCCGAAGAAAACATGGCATTGCCGCCAAAACAGATGAATACACAAATAAGATGTATATGCTTGTTTTCAAACAAAGTAAAATTTAGTCTTTGACTTGACAAAAATCAGAACTTTTATTTTTTAATAGAGTTAAAAATATTAATAATATTTATTTTTGAGTAACTATTTTCGTGAAGTCACAAATGTCGAAAGTCAAATTTTATACATCAAAATATATGAAATCATCTAACGAAGTCAAAATTTAAATATGTTCGGAATAATGAAACTATTCATAAATCTGATAAATACAAGTCTTTTGTATGATAATTATATTTTTAGGCTTCTTCGTAAAATCGCATCTTTCAACTGTGAGAAAGATAATCAGAAATGCTAGGATTGATTTTCGCTCCAGGGGGTGGAACTGAAGTGAAAATGGATATAATGCATAGGAAAGATTTTCAATTCAATTATAAAGAGCACTACAACTTCGAACACGAGATATTATATTATGTAATTTTCGAATGTTCGACTCAGAAAACTTTTCAAAGTGGAATGTATCCGCATATCTTGATCAAATAATATAGAAAATTCAATAAAATTGTTTATAAAGATGAAAAAGCAACAGGAGTAGCAGAAACTGATGATTAAACATGTTTATGAGTAGGCATGGAAAATGAAACTATTCTTTTAGAGCATAGGTTCTCAACCTTTTTTTGAGCTAGCGCCCACTTTTCTAGTGAATATTTCGATGCCCCCCCCCCTTTAGAAGAATAAATGTGTACTTAATACATGGTGAAAACAAGAGTTAAGTTTTAAAATATATCCTATAACTAATAGAATATATTTTTTAATTTAATTTTTCTAAAGCTCCATTTTATTTATTTGCGAGTCTGAAATAGCTGTTGCCACAAATATAATTAACTGAGTAATATTACATATTTTAGTCATAGATAGGATATTGTTGGAATTGAAACGCTACTGAATTTCTACTTCATTCAAAAAGAGTGGAATAAAAGTTTTAGCTTACCTGTTACAGGCAGGGGGTTTAATGATACGAAAATAAATATACAAGGGGTGATCAAATGAAAAGGTACAAAACGACTTAAAAATGAAACAGTTAAATATTTGCATATTCCGCAAAGGGAGAGCCATCTCGGGATGCCATTGGAGACTCTGATTGGGATCGGATCATGCGCGGGTGCCCGCAAGCGCAGGAGAGAGCAAAGGCTCATAAAAAGCGGCGTCCAAATGATGCGAGCACAGAATTACTCGAGCACAGAAAAAGCATTAACTCCGATGTGTACTGTGAGACACTCCGAAGCCTATGCAAGTCCATCAAGAACAAAAGACCGGGGCTGCTCACGGAGGGTGTGGTTCTGCTCCATGATAACGCGCGTCCACAAGTCTCCAGAGTCACACAAATGGAACTGGACAAGTTCCAATGGGAGACGTTGGACCATCCGTCCTACAGTCCGGACATGTCACCCTGCGATTTCCATGTGTTTGGTCCACTGAAGAAACACCTGAAAGGAAAGCGCTTCAACTCGGACGACGTACTCAAGGACACTGTGAAGGACTGGGTCTCGTCACAGCCACAGGAATTCTGGGAACAAGGAATCCTGCGGCTTGTTCATCAGTGGGATCGTTGTGCTCAGGCCTATGGTGTATATTTTGAATAAAGTCTATATTTGTACCCACCGTGTCGTTTCGTACCTTTTCATTTGATCACCCCTTGTATATTGACAGTTTCAGTCTTTAAAGAATCACACGTTAATTCCTGATTAACATATTTTATTATGTTTCTTGGATAATATACATTATACGAAAATGCAGTGGACGAAACATTTTTCCTACTGCTCACAAAGACAACATGTGCACTATAGAAATTAAAATTTACTATATCATTCAGTTTAATGTAGGTCTGAATGTAACGTAATCTTTGAGCTTTTTATCCACTTCCCGCACTACCGAAATATGCGAATTTTCGTACATGTGATAGAAATGATTTAAATACATAAATCAACATAAGTAAACAGCATTAAAATTTACTTTTGTTAGTAATAATCAGAGTGTTTTCTTAGTCTTTTTTTAGACTATATTTGGTTAATCTGCCCAAGCCCCTCCGTGCTATCTCAACGCTTTCTAATTTTCTCTGGGTTTCTTACCCCCCCCCCCGAAAGTCTCAAACGCCCACAAGGGGGCGTTATCACCCACGTTGAGAACCTATGTTTTAGAGGAACATATTGTTGCAAATTTGAGTGTAAGAAAAGTAGCCGATGAATCCAATTACTTGAATAATAACAAATTTGTTAATAGACGAGGGCGAACAGACGAAATATACGAAAACAAATCGACGCGTATGCTCAAAGAAATATTACAACAGATTGTTTACAATAGTGCAAAACACACTCGTTACAAACGAGCATTACAACGTTCCAGAAACGACTATCTAAAACAGTTCCAGAGGCAGCAACTCAGATTCCTGTTATAACGCAGTCAATTCAATCACAGATTCCGATCTCAATTGAACTCTCTCTTCTGAACTCAACTGACCATTGTTTGAAAAGTCCTTCATACAGCCACATGGGAATTTCTAGAAGGGTCAATACAAGAGCTTTCTCGATGGTTTCTTGGTGATATCGTATTTTTCGATAAATATCGTATTTTTCGACAAACGACAGCTGCCAATTGCCCCTGAGACATTAGTCCAAACCAAATGGCTATGACAGTTAAAAGTTGATGGTCATGAACTCCATGTCGACAACGATGTCAATGAAAAATCAAAATCAACCAAACCCATCTCATCAAGTTAAATCTGTAAATATATAGAAAAAAATATATAGACTTAGTCATCCCGATATCTCTGGTTCTATTAGAGCTACAGCATTCGATTTTGGCAGGCGTGTTTCTTTTCTTGAAATAAGATCCATTAAGAACGAGTTTTGGAAAATCGACTCCCAAGGTAGAGTTGCGAAGGCGTTATAGGTAAAAATTTCAGACCTACAGACTTCAAATTTGGCGAACATGTTTTGTTTTGTTACGTAGAGATCTGCTAAGAACAGGCTTTGCTGAAATCAACTGACAAGGAAGGCAGTGTTAAGGGTGCGCTCTAGATAAATAAATTCTGATTTGAACTATTAGAGCCCTACAAAGTGGAAACTGGGCAAACAAATTTCTTTTGTTGAGTAGAGATCGACTAAGAAAGTATTTTGCATAAATAAACTTTAATAGACTTTTGCGTAATAAACTGACTCCCAAGAAAAGTTACAGCAGGATAAAGGGACGTTAAAAAATTTTCCGTTTTTGAATTACTTAGATCCACAAATTCGCAATTAGACAAATATGTATTTTTCCCTTGATTAGAGAGCTGCTAAAAAAAATATTGTCGAAATTGACACCAAAGGAGGATAAGAGAATTATGAGGTCATAATAGATTAAAAAAATTATCCGTTTTTGAACTAAATGATCTATAGATTTGAAAATTGACAAGCATGTTTTTTTTGTTGAGTAAAGATCCACTAAGAAGGTGTATTGCGGAAATCGACTCCAAGGTGGTAGTGGTGTGTGTGTGTATGGGGTGGTAACAAAGATAAACTTCCGTTTTATAAAACTCAAGAGTCCTGTCCTTTTAAAATTAAGAAACGAGGAATAAAAGAACGGCGTAAGGTATCCAACTACTTGCGGCAACATTTTTTTTTTTGAAAAATGGAGAAAATTAGATTTTTTTTGTGTTGTTTTTATATTTTTTTTAGTATATTTTTAAAAAAATATGCTAAAATTAAGAAGAGAAAAAGAAATTATTATTAAAATGGGAAAAAATAGGTAAAAATTTACTAAAAATAACATAAATGCGGCCCCTTTTGTACCAAAAGTTTGTGAACAAACTTAAAATTTTTAAATTCTGATGGGTTACTACCTCATTCATTTTTGAAATGACCTTCAGGGTAAGAGATATTTTAATTTTTACGAAAACTAGAGCACTTTATCTTAGTTATTATATGAAATTGCTTAAAAAACAGTGATTATGTTCACATAAGGGACTGTACATATTGTAAAAAAACAGTGATAAATAAATCTGAAGGTTAAAACACTTCTACTACTATACAAACATGCACAAAAAATTTAAGTTAATTATTTTCAAAATTGTTGAGCAATCGCTGTCTCTGTTTGAGCATTTAAAAAAAAAACCCATTTCGAGTAAAACGTGTTTTAAAGTGTGACATCTTGCTTAAAGTAATGTCATCTGTTTTTACTAAAACACTTGTAGTGTTTGTTCTAGTGAATAAGATGGCCTATAAAATAAAATCATATAAAAAATACACAGCATGAAATACACAGTAAGGCGGGGGGGGGGGGCAAAGGCTAGTAATTTATAAAACGGTTTAAATAATTTATGAAACGATGGCTTTTATGTTCACAGTCAGGTAATTTTACAAATTCACTTCACAATTACAACTATTTATTTGCCAGTACCCTCTGAAAACGATTCCATGCATATTAACATGATTCTCGCAAACATTGGAGACTCAAATTTAAAATGAAAGACCAAAAAATAGCCTTTCTTTTGAAGTCCACAAAGAAATCTCCAGTAGCAAAAGAAGATTGCATTTTTTTTTTTGAAGCGCAGAAATCTTAGAATCTAGACATCGGGGACAAGGAATTCTAAGAAATCCCCTCGGGGTGCACGAAGAAAAGCCTGTCTTTACAACTCAAGTGAATTATAGAGCAAGAAAATATTTTCCGCCGATTTAAGTTGTTGGTTCGCACATAAAAAGTCTTTCGTATGTAAACTAGTCCAGTAGAATACTGATAAAATCTAAAAATTTTTTTCGTCTCAATTCGGGTTGGATTATTTACTTGTAAATGATAATCTTTCCTTTTACGGAAAGAAGATACTGAATTTGCATTGATTTTAATACTTTTAATTTCTTTGCATGCTATTTCCTTATTTAGTCTCATAAAAATACAATGCAAAATAAGTATTTTATATTATAACAAGAAAAAAAATTTCTAAGTCAATTCCTACTACGTTAAGAAAACCTACTGGCGCCATCTGTTGTAGATAAATCTAACTCAGTCGGAAATAACGCAGAATAAATTTAAAATAAAATAAAATTAATTAATTAATTTATATTTGAAAAAAAAACTGTATTGATATTAAGTGTCATCCACCAAAAGTTTTTAAAAATGCATTTGAATTTCAGTGGATAAATAAAAAGCATTTTATTGACGAGTGAAAATTTGAACAAGATATATATATACAGTGGTGGCAAAAAGTCCTGAACACACTCATTTTTTAGCGTAATTTTTGTGTTTGACTTACTTTTTCGTTGTGAAATTATCGCACTATCTTAAATATTGTTATTGATTTTAATGTATTTTTTATCTCTACACGTTTTTTTTTAAAGATAAATAAATTAAAAGTAAAAAAACTTTTTTAAAAACAAGCTTTTATTTAAACGCGCTAAAAAGAATAAAATAAACTGTTCCTTTAAAACTTTTTTTGCTATCAAATTATAACATCATTACACAATTTATATTGTTACGAATTTTGTATACAATAATGTAAATAATTTGTATTTGGATGTGCAATGCCTTTATATTTCTCTATGCTATATTTATTTCATGTTAAAGTTGTAATATTCACAAGCAACGCCGTCCCTTACGTTATAATGGCGATTCAATGGGAACTTGGCGAAATATTGGCGATAGAGCCAAGTTGGCATCATTTTTGGCGACTTTGGCGACCATGTTGGCGAGTTCGGGACTCTTTGGATTCTTCTAGAAATTAGTAGAGAAATCCACTAATTTCACGATCTATGACGCGAGCGCATCTTTCCAGAAGTTTCGGCCCCTGCTATAAATAGAGCGATACTCGCCTCAACAGCGAGTCTGATTTCAACCAGCGAGTATTGAGCATTGTTTTGATTAGCGATTAGTAGACTTGCCTTGAACTTGATCAGCTCGGCTGTGCTTGTGAATAGTCATTTACATACGTGTATTTTAGACATTGCTTATTGTGTCTGAGTGCTGTTGAAGGTGTAAAATCCTTCTGTTATTTGTTCTGTGAATTTTGCTGCTGAATCTTGTATTTCAAGGATTGATTTACGCCAATAAATACTCATCGCTCTTAAAGAACTGTCTTGTTGTTTACGACTGCTTTTGCATAAAATCCTCGAGCCCCGATCAACATAGAAAATATATATAAAAGCTTGTCGCAAGATTTAAGTACTCGTATTTACTTAGTTTGAAAATTTAAAAAATTAAAATTAATCAGATCAAGTTATGTAATTTATTTGTTTATCTACACAGGTAAATCTTACGACAAGCTTTTATATCATATAAATTGTGTAATGACGTAAAAATTTGATAGTAAAAAAAAGTTTTAAAGAAACAGTTTATTTTATTATTTTTAGCGTGTTTAAATAAAAGCTTGTTTTTAAAAAAGTTTTTTTACTTTTAATTTATTTCTTACTTTTTAGTTATCGCTGGACAGGTTTCTCAGTCAGTTCATCTCATTCAACGCATCATTGTTGCCAGGTGTTTGCCGGTTATTTTCGAACAGTCTAGCTAAATGAATTCTCGCAAAAAGGGTACTAGTCAAAAAACACAATTTTTTTCTTAAATCCGTAATTTTAAAGCAATTTTTTCAATCTTTGTACAGATCTTGGGTAATATTGTTCTACAAACGAAAAAAGAGTTTTATGAGATTTTCTTCATAAATGACGAAGTTATTAAATGTTTAATTAAAATTTTGAGTATTTTTTCAAAAATCGTAAAAAAAAATCGTTTTTGGCATTTTATTTTTTAAATGACTGATTCTAAAAGAGCAAAGCATGAGCTGTTATAGTACGGAATGTCGATTCATTTAAACAAAAAAAAAATGCGCAAACAAGCGCAACAATTTCGACATTATTTTCATAAAAACGCATCGATTTTGACTCATTTAAAAAAAATCGTAAGAAGTACAAATATTATTATTTTGTAGGAAACATTATACCGTATCGGGATGAAATAAATGATCTTTCCGATTCTGTAATTATTTTTTGTCTGAGTTTCATAGATTAAAGTTAGATAAATTTTTTAAAGAATTTCTAGAATACTCCATCTTAGTTTAACTTGGCAGCGTTGAGAAAGGTATACAATGTACAAATCTACTTGAAAAATAGTTCTACTTTTTTTTGTTTTGAATTTAAATCCAAGAAAATAGATAGAAATTTGTAATAAAATTGCATACGTTGTAGAAATTAGATTATTTTTACATTGTAGAAATGTAATTATTTTTTTAGACAAGGTTAATTAATACAGTCAATAGCGCAACATTATGAAATTCCAGTTTGGCTGAAAACCGATTTTCGACGCCAACTTTTGTCATTGCTGTAACTATAACATTATTACAACAATGAAGACATATCGAAGTTGGCGCCCCAAAACTAGTTTTTTAACGCTTTTAATTAATATATTTTTAATTAATTGCAGTATCGGAATATAAATGGTCAAAATATGCATTGTCATCCTAACTAAACGTGCATACAAAATTTCAGCTCAATGGGTTGAAGATATCATCTTCAAAATTGAGTAGCAAATTCCACCCGAACAAATAACATACATACATACATTGTAAGTTAAATAAAAACTTGTAAAAATAGTGTTAAAGTCAATCAATAACCGATACGTAAGAAATTAAAAAGAATTAATGATAAATAATAAGAAGTTAATCATTAATTTTTTTACCAGTATTAAAATTTTCCAAATACATATATAAACCTATAATTAACGGTCTGTATCATGCTTAGAAAACGATTTGTCACTCCGAATGTCATAGATGACTTCGGAATTGGCGCAGGCGTCGCCACTTTCCCACACGATATCGTCTTCCATGCTATCCAATGCATTTGTTATACAAATTTTTTTAAAAAGAATGTATTATAGAAGAATGCAAAAGAGTTATTGAAGACCGTTGAACATTTACAAGCAGAAGTTATTTCATTTTGCTTACGTCATCGACGTATATTTGTCCCACTCGTGTCAAATTTTCAATGACTGCTGCTGTGTTTTCGTTATATGTCATACTTTCGTCGTAGTGAACTAACTCATCTTAATGTTATTACCGTTTTCTTTGATGTTTAGGGGATTAAAAGAAAGCATATACAAAAAAATTTCCCAAATACGAGAAGACAGCGATTTTAAGGGTAGACTGAAAACTGGAGATTAACTGCGGAATGGGAAAAGTCGGTGATGCAAGTGGTAAGAATGGATAGCTACATTTTTCTTTTTGGTAGAGTGGGAAACTCAGTTTTTTCCATCCAACAAATGTTTTGCCTTCTATTCTAAGCCGCACCTAATTTTCAGTAGCATTAATACTGAAAAATAGGGCGGCTTAAGGGGACATAGTACGATTTATGCAAAGATTTTTAATTTAAGGATTTTCAAAATTTTTTTGGGTTTCCTCCTATGTGTGTATACTATTCAAAACTGTAAAAATTTCATAAATAGCTAGCCACTTAATTTTTTAAGGAAAAAACAAAAGTTGTGAAGTGATTTTAAAACGCTACTCCAACAAAAAGTTACGTACACGGATGAAATTTGATTTACAAGTACGTCAAACTATGGTTAACAAAAGTTGGTATGGGTTTTGTGATAACATGATTGGTACTCGTACAATACTTCTTTTTATGAATGCTTATTGAAAATTACTTAAAAAATTGTACAAATTCTTAGTTCAATTATTTAAAAAAAAATGTATTGCTTTGATTCAAAACTGTATACCAGCTTTTGTTACATGTACTATTAGCAATAGGTAAAAAAAAAAAAAAATTCGAAGCATTAGGCACAATAGAAAAAAAAGCCTTAGCATTTTAAATGAAGACAAACTCATTATTTTATCTTTCTGAGATAAGTAAGTTTAAAAGTTTTGATTTGCCATAAGGATGTGAATAAAAACGAACGTAAAAGCTATCATAATTCAGCGTTTTTTAAGTTTAGAGCTTTCAAATTTTGTGAGGTTATAGAAAAGTATATAAGGAATAATTTAGGCTAAAAAAATTACATTTGATATTTTTTGACCAATTTTTGTTAATTGAATCGTACTGTGTCCTCTTAAATTTGAGTAAATACAGTAAATGCCATTTTTTTCAATGGAAAAAGTTCCACTTCAAGATAGAAAAGAAATAAGCTATTCTGAATTGAAAAAAAAAAAACACCAAGCGACTTAAAAAGCACCAGTCGGCATGAATTCCGTGTAGGAAAAGAAATATATTTAGTTTTCGATCGTAACCTAACCCCATTTTTAATTTTCGTTCTATTGACTTCTGTCACATTTTGAACGAGGTAGTTCGCGCAATGCTGAATCAATAAATTAATTAGGTTCGGATGCAATCTGCTTAGACATCGTGTAGTCCATGAATACTTTGTGTTTAAACGCAAGAGAAATAAGTTCTACAAATGTGCATGGTTTATTTTTACGTAGTGGAAATTACTGAGGGAAGTTTAGTCTTCGCAGCCTAGTAAAGACAGACTAGATTTAAAAAAACAAATAAACAAACAAAATCTCATTAAAATTCTTTCAGGATAAGTTTCATTAAGATCCCTTCTCCCGAAAAGCTAAAAGTAAACAAACACATACAAGTGATGAGGTTTTGATGAGAAGTGCTGTTTTTCCGGTGTGTGTAAACTCATTTTTAAGCTCTTTTTTTCGGTTTCTTATTTTTAATCAACATAATACCTCTGAGAGTTGTTGTGGTAGAAATTTTTTCTAAGCGAGGGCACTGCTTTTCGTAATTGAAATTGATTTGGCTTTCTTACTTAAAAAGTGTAGACTGGTGCAAAACTTATTTATGATAAGTTTTCACTTACTTCGAATGAAAGGAGGAAGGCCCAACATTGCAAAATACGATGCACATTCAATTTAAAATTAGTAACTTTCAGAATTTGTTCTGTACTGTAAATATGTGAGGATGAAATTCTGAAAGGAATTTTTTTAAGTAAACAAGTGTTCGTAAAATGTCTGTTTCTACAAATTTTTTTACGCAATACTTCTAACAAAATATGTTTGGACTTGATTTTATAAAGTAAGATTCTTTGTTTTGTAGCGGTGGTTCCTATATAAGTCAGTAGCTGCCTCTAGTCTGAAGTGATCATTTTGGTCCAGTGGTATGTTACGTACTTAAGAATCAGAAGGCATGGAGTTCTATCCACCTCATTGGTGTGACCTTGGCTCTGAACTTAGAAAAAACGCATCCTTCGCGCAGCTGTCGGGGCGCCATCTATCTGCCGCAAGAGCAACCAAAGCCATCAGACACACTTGAAGCAACAGCAACAACTCACACGCTCGCCATATAACAACTATATCGTTCGTTCGCCTATCCACCAACTCACTGGTGGGGGAGTGTGTAGAGATAATTCCTATATGAGCCAGTAACAGCCTCCGGACTGAAGTGATCACGAATCAGAAGATACCGAGTTCTCACCGTCTAGTTACCGTCTCAGTTTTATTAAATTATTTAGGCTTTCAACAAAAGTTAACAGAAGTAGAAAGTAAGAAATATTAATTCAGAAAAAAAGTAATTTTTTTTGTGCCTGGTTCTCACTTGTGTTTAACCTGTAGGGTAAGTTGATAATTAGTCGATCTGAAAATTTTGCCTTGTGAATGAACCATGATCTTTTCAAATATGCTTTACTATTTTAAGAGTACTGTACTGGATAGCATTTAGAGCCGGGGTGAGCATTACGCCGATCGCGATCGACCGGTGGACCACCAAGACCATTTGGAGTGACCGCTTGAAGATAAGCCTTTTGTAATTGTATATGGAAATATTCAAGATTGGCTGACAGTAAGCAGACTAATTCTTCTACTGACTGTAATTACGAGAACCAACTTTAGATAGAAATGTTTTATTCTTTAATGTATTTTGAATTGTTTGATAATAAATGTATCGTTAGATATTATTATAATTGTGGCTATTATTATTATGTTTGTATTTCGCGTTTTGCTTTAAACGCGGTTTCCAAAAAGTGAGTTTTTCATTTCATTTACGTAGGTCCTATATTCCATACGTACCTATATTCCATATTTATTATTAAGTTATAATAAAAATTGTTGACTTTTTCCTTCCCTCACCATACCTACGACCCTGGGCAGTGGGCACACTCGTGAATTTTTTAAAGGGGGCGCAGTGCGGTGGTCCAGGGTCGAATATTTACCATTCTTATATCCTACCGCAATACGTTACAAAACGTTTTTTTTTCTCTTCATTTTGCAGATTGTCGGGAACAAAGAAGAGTTAGAAATAAGTTATTTAATAAATAATTAGCATTAATTAATAAAAATTATTAATTACAAATACTTAATTAAATTTTACGTACTATATATGTATGGGATTATAATCAATCGAAAAGAAATCATGGTCTATGGAGGAGGGTCCGGATACGTGACCTCACCCTTGTGTGGATCACTGATACTGGGTGGACCGCAACATCTTGAAAAAATTAGAAGTAGACCGTACCCTGGAAAAAGCCTGCCCGCCCTGATTTAGAGGATTTGAGTAAGATAACAGGAGCATCTCCTGAAATGTCAGTGGATATTAAGAAAACGGTAAGAGGCGTTTCTGGAGATATAATAAATTACATTTTGAATTATGATTACTTATCGGAAATATTTTAGAAAAAACATAGTAATCTTTTGTAACCACAAATCTAAATTTTAATGAATAGATTTCTTTAGAAAAATTTAGGCAAGTGATCTGTTTCTGAATACATTGATGAAGTATTATATCTTTTTTTTAGAGTTATTCAGATTTTCAATATGTTTCCATAACCAACAACAACGAAAAAGAATTTTCTATAATATTTTTTACTTCGGAATTGCATAATGTAATGCAATCGAGTCTACATGTTTTCAAAATTATTTGTATGTACTGGGAAAAATTAATTCTGAAAATGAAAAAACAAAATTTAAGATAAAAGCTTGAAAAATCATACGAAGAAAGACAAGTAAATAAATTGACGAACTAAAAATGTGGATAAGATGGAACAATATCTTTAATATAAAAACTTATCCTCTTTCTGTATACATATTTTAAGACCATCAAAAAGAAAAATTGTTTACCTTAATTAATAACTGAAAAAAAAGCATGTGATCTATTTAATGCGTGACATCATATACATAGTCTAGTTTCTTTAAAAGGTAGTCAGTAAATTTGTTTGTAAATATATAACGAAATGCATTCACTTAAAAATGCGCAACCAACATTTTGATTAAGTAAAAAAATAAAATAAAAGTGGAGTAAAATACTGGTTTGTTTGTGATTATAAAATTTATTTTTTTGAGTTTTGTATATTTTTTTAAACGCTTAGAAGTAAATTTTTAATACATAGTGCAGCACTTACGCTTTTATTACAACATTTTTTTTCCTTTTTGGTTTTAAAGAATAAAAATTTAATAATCACTTACTTCCGAGAAAAATATATTTTTATTTCTCGAACGTTCCCAGAAAGGTCATTCTTGTGACATTTTTTGCAGCTCATTTACACAAAACAGTTATATACTTTTATAAATACATTTTGAGATTTACTAAATGTAATAAATAATTCGCTGTTTTTATGTTTGCATATGCTCTTTGATAGAATCTACTCCAAGTTATGTTGTTTCATAATTAGTGCAGATACTTATTTTCATTTAATGAGAGAGGATTAAGTTATTGTTTTAATTTTTTTTCATGTATATTTATTATTTACATTTAAATCCATTTCATTTGGAATTTATTCTGTTTTCAATTATAATTGTGATATTGCAATTTTATTTGTTTTATAAATTGTTCGTTTTATATATAATTCTATTTTTTATCATAATGTTACCTTTAATTACCTATTACGAGATTTTAAAAGCTTCGTGGATATTTGTTGGAGTAGTATTGAAATCGAGTTTTCATAACCTGTTAGTATATATCTTAAATAAATAAATATCAAAATGTCCTCCGGTAAAATAAATATTTCCATTCAAAGCAAACGGATAAATCATTTATAATAAAGATTTCATTTAAATACGAAGAACTTCAGAAGAAAAATTATAATTCAATTTTGGCTCGTTTTAAATTGAAATATGATTTAAATAAAAATTTTAAACACTTTTAAGGATTTTAAGTACATTTGTTTGATTTTACTACGCTTGTTTATCTTTCTTTAAAAAAATAAGCTAGTTAGGGTAAACAAAGATATCTTTAAAGTTGATTTTTGACTAAATATTTTTGTTTCGAATTTCAGTAATGTTTGTGGAATTAATTATATCGATTAATGTACTGGAATTAAATTAGGAATTCCTATTGAAAAGGAAGTACTTCTATGATTTCTTTTTGAATTAAAGTTAATAATAATCAGGGCTTTTTCTGTATTTATGTAGAACAAATTAATTGAAGGATACTACGTGATTTATGAATTCAATTAATTCATTCCATCTCAAATTCCTTCTTTATTATATTTCAAAGAATTTACACATTGAATAATGGAGAGATTATTAAATTGTTATAAAAATATCTGTTTCAATGAGAACTTATTATAATTTTAAAAGCAGTATTGTAGTGTCGTGAACCCTTAAAATTTACTTCATTACTCACACAGCTATTGGCCCAAAGGCATATTATTTATAAATTAATTGAAAAAAAAAAACTAAAATTCCTTATTACTTGTGCTAATTTCCCTAGGCTTTCCTTGGAGAAAAGTTCAAATAAGGTTTCATGTTCGTAAGTCTTGAAGTAGTCGCCCCCGGGTGCGGCTGTCCCCGCCACACCTTTCGCTGGTGTCACCCCCCAATCAAAATCTGGAGTGGCTGTTCCACAGACTCCGGTACTCCGTATTTAAGAGGTCATCGCGGTTCCTTTCTCTTATCCTTGGGATACGACTGCCCCCTCAATCTCTATCGCGTGTTTTCGAAGAAAGAAAAAAAAAACTGATGTGGAAGATCAAAGAAGAGCCTCGTCTTTAAACCCCTTGGTGGGCCTCTTTCAAGCCACCGAAGCGATATCATCTATATAAGCCAGTAACAAACTCCGCACCCTGGTGATCATTTTGGAGTAGTGGTAAAGTTACTCGGTTTCGGATACAAAGGTTCCGGGTTCTGTCCTTTCCGGATAAGCGCGCCATTTCATTTAGTGACCCTAGCTGAACTAAGAAAAGTGAAACCTATACTGATCTGTGGTGGAACCGTCTACCCGCAAAAAAGAGCAATCCAGGAAATAAAACTCGTCAGATTAACGTGACGCAACTCATCCAAGAAACAAACACGAAAAAATAAAAATATTACTGCTCCCATTAACAACTATATCATTCGTCTAACCAACTCATTGGTAGGGGAGTGTGTAGCGATATAATATATATAAGCCAATAACAACCTCCGCACCATGGTGATCCTTTTGGTGTAGTGGTTAAGTTACTCGATTTCGGATCCAAAGGTCCCGGGTTCTGTCATTTCCGGATAAGCTCGCCACTTCACCCCCAATCATCTCTGATTGGCGAGCGTAGCAAATCTGCACACTGCAAATTCTCGTCTGCAGATACACTCCTCGTCTTCGTCCCAACTCCATTGATTCTTTGAGACAGTAAGCTGGCACGTCTGAGATCAACTTCATCACCTACCTCGTACATCATATGGAGGGTCTATCAATCGCCCTGTTACTTTGATCTTGAGGATACCTACCACAGTATGTGTTTACACAACAAGCTGACATTCTTTTTCATTCAAATAATTCGTGGTCCACATGTGCGAAGAAACCAAACAATAACAACTGTTCACAGGAGTGTCCTTATATATAGATCATTGATACGAAAATCGTCTGGGAATTGGAGTAGGAAAAGATGTGACAACATCAAAGCTGTTTTCGGAATTAGTTCAACATCTGTTGTGCCAAGGCACGAGGGAAGAATGCAATGTTCCATCTGGGCATTCTGCTCATCCCGTACATCAAACTTGACAAGTATTGTCGGGAAGTGTTTGTCTTTTGAGCTGATGCTACAGCATGGATAAACGTTTATTGCGATATAAAAAATCTTAAACTTTATAGTTCTCAATGAAATACCTTTGAATGTTGTAAGCATTTAATTTTTGACTCAATAGTATATTTTCATCATTATTTTCTGCTTTTAACCCGTTCAGGACCTTGATCACATATATGTGATCATACGTTTCTTCCTCCAGGGCATCTTGTATGTGATTGCGCATTCCCTTCTCTGAGGCCCATGATCACACCAGTGTGATTTGAATTTGGAACGTTTTTAAACAATTTTTTCCAAATCATTAGATGGTGGTTAAAGTCTGTTTTTTTTTTCCGAATAATGTTTCACAAAACATTGAACTTTGTAGCTTTTAGCTCTGAGTTTTTTAAAATTAGATCCGGATATTTATGAATGTAAACATCTTTTTTCTCCAATGGGGCTGCGTATTGATATTTTTTGCATTTGCAGATCTAGTTTGTTTCCAGAATTTGGTATCACATTTTAGTGCGGCACCATATAGGATATATATATATATATACCGCAAGTAATTTTGCCGCCAGTTTCCTCCCAGAAGAGAGGCACCTGAGCTCTGACGATGCGAAATTGAACTTAGGAATTTAATTTTGCCGAGAGCACCCAAACCAAAAGGACACTTCAAGGGATTTTTTACATGCCGCATAATCGTACGACATGGCCGCTGTCGATTTTCTGCATCATGAAAATCCACCGACTTGGGCCGGGGTCGAACCCTCAACCTTGGTGCAGAAGGCCAGCGACAAACCAACTACGTGACCCAGTCGGCATGAATGTAAACAATTGCACATGTTTAACTTTTTCGAGAGACTCGGCATTTAAAGATTCTGGATTTTTGTTTATATTTTTGAATAAATTAAAAAAAAAGATGGAAAACCTATCAGTTAATTGGGCATTAGACATTCATAAAGAGTACTTTTTTTTTTATTAAAATGAAAACATTTTCTTTAAAATTCGTATAATTGATTTTTTTTTTCTTCAAATAAAGCGAAAATTTTTGTATTGTGTATTCAGATAATATCAATGATAGTAAATTGTAAATTTTAGCGTATTTCATTATATTAAAGATTTTATATGAATTTTCAAAGAAATTGGGCTTAGTAGTGAAATTTGCCCGGTCCCATGCGTGCATATGCTCTCGGAAAGTGTGGGCCTGGGGTGAAACGTTTCTTTCTCCGTTCGTGGTCCTGAAGAGGTTTTAAAGGAATCGAAAGTACCAATTTTATTATTCTTTGAAAAATTAGAGGAGTATTATTAAACCATCGCTACATAGGTCATGAGAAAATTATAAATGTGTATGCAAAATAAATTCACTTTCCACATGAAGTTTGTATAGCTACAAGTATCTTAAGCTCATCTCAGTCTTTAAAACTGAAAATTTTATTTATACATAGCATAACTGTATTTTGTAATACTTTTAAAACTTTTATCATAGTGTAATAAAAGAATATTAAAACGTTCTTCTTATATGTTTTGTGAATATTCTGTTGATTACTATCCCAAGTTCCTCCAAATAACTTTATACTCCTTTGTACTATGCTTGTTAGAACTAAATAGTTTTCTGTTTGGAAAAATGTTTTTTTTTTCATTTATGGGGAAAAACATCTATTATAAATGATAGGAAATGCTTATGAACAGATTTGGTGTTAAAATATTAAATTTAAGAAAAAACAGTGCCTAAATTTTAGGCTGCAAATTCAAACAAAATACAGAGAATTTTTCTACAGCTATAACATTTAAAGCATTTCAGAACAATCTATTTAAGTGAAAACTATTTCTTAAAGTGAGTGAATACAAAATTCAAATGCTAAAAGAAATTAAACGTGGAATATGAAATGCGATTGCAAATCATTTCACAGTTTCATTTCAACAGCAAATCATTTCACAGTTTGTAAAAAAGAAATGCAAGCAGATATCCCAGTTACTAAACTTAATGCATACAGGTACGTGAAACTTGGATTACAAGTTAATATTATAAATGAGTAAATTATATTAAAATTACATTAAAAACATTGAAGATAGCAGTCCGGTGTGACAAGTTAAAAAAAATCGATTTTTTATACATTTTTTGGAAGAAAAACATCTTAAAAATACACCCTAAAATTTTTAGAACAAAGTTTTTAATATTTTTAAAGTTATAGCCAGAAAAGAGCACGCCGTAGTGTGTAAGAAAGTGTGCTGACGCGCCAGCGGCAGCTACTCTGACAATTCCCTCTTTTATTGTCCTTCCTTCCTATGATTCTAGATGCGCAGGTTTGCGTATATTAACAAACATTTTCGATTAACAAAGACGAACTATAAGAATTTTGTACAGTATACAAAACCCTCAACACTTTGCCCAGATTCTTGGTGCAAATATCAACAATTGAAATCGGAAAATCAAAGAGCACTTATGAACACCCAGTAACATTTGACGAGCAATTTATAAATCTTATAAAAACCAGTGTACGAGACTTAAGCATCTGAAACACCCAAAATAATAAGGAAAGTTTCAATCACTGTGTATGGAATTTCGCTCCGAAGCATACTTTTACTGGAAAAACGTTTTTGGAAATTTCGACCTATACGGCTCTGCCTGCCTTTTTAATGAGAATTTTCTACATGTACAAAAAGTTATGGAGGCGATGGAGTCACATAGGTCAAACACCCAGGGAATTACGCTGATACTGTTGGCAATGCACGAATTTTGATGGCAGAGAAAGCTGAAGAAGCCAACTGTAAAGAGGCCAGAAACCATACGCAGGGCTCTCAGAGCCGCTGAAAATGATAACTTTGATGAAATGGAAGGATTGCTCTAAGCAACAGGCATAGCTGCTTAATTAATTAAGTATTGTCAAAACTTTAAACACGTTTTTCTCGAAACTATGTTTTGAAAGTTTTGGAGAAGCACTGACTCAAAACTATTCAACCGATTTAGCTAAAAATTTGACCTGTTATTTTACACACACATAGCTAAATACATAACCTTTAAAACATTTAATTTTTTAGCTATAAATTAATTTTTTAAACAATTTATCAACGGAAAAATTAGATTTTGAGGACCTTTTTTTCAGAAGTTCGCCATTTTTAAAATTTTATTAGTCTGCATATTATTGTTAGTTCATTAGAATAAAGTCTACACAGAGCAATAATCTCTCTGATTTTTTT
>BMAO01036829.1:0-27225 GCA_019973975.1 Trichonephila clavata
TGGATGGCAAAATTTTATTTGCAGCGATTTCAAAACCACTTCTAAAAATTTAATGTGTAGTGTACTGATAACAAATTAGTTCCTGTATAATATTGTTCCAATGTGTGGTATTTTTGAACTGTTGTTTTTATTTTCTGCCAAAGACCATTGGTTTCACATTGTAGACTTTGTCGTCATGTTCTAAATACTCATATAGGCATAGCATAACACTACATGTGTTATGCTAAATTTTGTAGATAGCCGTTTCGAAAACTATATAATTAAAACAACATTAGTAAAAATTTTACTCTAATGAGGAAAATTTCAAAATTCCTCTCAGAACCAGCTATTTATAAATTCTTCAGTAAATAATTTAGATGACTAAACAAATCCTAACATGTAATTTATTTGAAACCACACTGTTTGAAAGGCATTTTCACTCACATTTCATAACTCAAAGACATGATTTGATAAAAAATAAATAAAAAAGCTGTTTATTTGTGTACTTTTATACACTAGAACCTATATTTAAAATGATAATTCAATGTATGTTGTATTAAAACAGCTGTTCTGTACAAATAAGGATGGAGTTGACTATAATATAAATTAGATACTGTTTATAAAAAAATCAATATATAAAAAAATAAGTTATTGAAGAAAACATGCTTCAAAAATCTCACTTATATTCTTGTTTATTTTTTAATGTATATAAGTATGTGTACAATTTCCAGAATAAATATTTCAACAATATGATTTTGGTTTGTTTTATTTTTCTTGTTAACAGTGAATAATATTGAAAAAAGGTATTGAAAATAAAATGCTGTACGAGTAAAATGGCTAAATTATGATTCTATTGGTCCTTATGATGTTATTTTTTCTTCTGAATGGGTGCTGAAAACTTCTCTAAAAGCTCTTTCCAGTTGGTTAAAAACTAAATGTTTTGTTAATGCAAAAATGTACTGTTTCAGTTGTTTTTACATTCTTCTAAGGACTAAAATTTTTTTAAGTATTTTAATTTAAAAAACATTAACTTAAAAACTATAATATTTGTTTTCTTTGATGATAGGAGAGTGTAAAATCAGTTAATTTAACAAAAAACGAACTTAATTTGTAATATAGCAATGCATTTTCTTTATTTCCATGTGGATGGATGTGTTTCTATTTAAACAAAACAATTGATATAAAGAGTACTTACACACCTGGGCCAAATGAGTGTTAGTTTAGTCAAAAGGGTTTTTTTCTTCAGGTTACATAATATGTAAAAAAGCTATTTCTTTCTGGCATTGTTTTGAAATTTTTACTTTGAAAAATCTGTTATTTATCATAATGTTTTCCTAGATATTTCTAATAACTTATTATTAAAGGGCTGAATTTTTTAAAATAAAAGTTAATTTTTTCTGCTTGTATATGATTTTAAGGAAACAATATAATGCTTCTAGAGAAACATAAATATAAATAATGAATCAAATTGCTTCTGGAACTAGTTCAAAATGCATATACATTTGTTTAACTATTACATCGAATTTATTTTTGCAGTTTTCAAAGATTTATATTTGCCTTATAAGTTCGAAGACATGCTGTTTGTGATCAAATAATAGTTGCATTTTTTTTTCGAAAAGTAATATATTTGTTGATACTTGCGTATTGTCGCCACCGTATTGGCGACATTACATAAAACGAAGTACATGGTTGCTAATTCAGTGCGTAGGACACATGCGAAATCGTTACTGCCAAAATTTGGCGAGTTATCTTTAACTTAGGCACTTTCACTAAAACACGTGAGTACCTTTTTGTTACACACAATAAATGTAAAATGAATTTTGATTTCGAACTTAAGTGTAAAAATTTCATAAAATGAAAATAAAATAATACGTAAGATGAAGAAAGTGAAAATTTACAACTCAGGTATCACATTTTTAAATCCCTTAAGATTTGGGTTAATAAGTATTTTTCTGTTAAAAATTCATATTAGATACAACAGTATCGAAAATAAATGCTATACGTACTCATTTTATTGTTTTAAACTCATATTTGATACATTAACAAATTCAAATATGAGTGTATTATATACTCATTTTGAACTTTCATTCTCAAAAATTTGATCCCGTAACAGGTTCAAAAATGAGAATGTACTTGTTGCTCAATATGAGAATATGTGATTCTCAAATTTGAGTACGCGTGCATCGGAGCTATTTTGAGAATGTGAAGTACTCAAAAACACACAAGCTGTTTGCTCTCAGTTTTGAAAATCGTTTCTCGCAGTGCATAGTCTGAGAAACGTTGCCCTGTAGCTTGGGGGCCCGTATCATTGATAGGATGATCTGGCCAGTACCGGATTACTCATTAGGAGGAGTAGACAATTGCCTATGGAGCCCGCGCTTTTTATGGGCCCCTCAAGAGCTAGTTCTGTTTTTTTTTGTTAGTGCACCAAAAACATCCGCGGAAAGTCCGTGATGTCAAAATCGCGTCTGCGGCGAAACATCGACTTGTACCCAAATTACACCTACTGATGGATAGATACTCCACAGACTCCGTCCAGATTCCGGAATTTCGATTGCATGCACACATAAAATTTTGGTACGTTATTTAGCTTTTCATTTCCTGAGATTGGCTTATAATCAAGGCTTACTTTTGATTAAGTTATTTTATTAGTTATATATCTCATACGGATCAATTGACAGTAGTGCTTAGCAGTGCCGTTTTAAGCTCATTTCAGGCCCTGGGTGCAGAAGATCTACAGGCCCCCTTCAGACTGATGGATCGAAATTTATAACCAGATAATTTGGTTAAGTCCAGCTTATCCGGGCCCTTCTGAGCCCCTTTTGGGCCCCTGGGTGCCCAAGCGCCCAACAGATGAACCAGAACTGGTGCTTAGATACGTGAGAGTATGTAATGGGGAAGTGACAGAACAATATCTAACATTGATTCACATAAAAAGTCACACTGGAGAAGCGCTTGCCAGCACTATTTTGACCTTCCAAAAAAATGCAGCATTGATATAAAAACTTAAGGGGGCAATCTTATGACATTGTAGCAAATATGCCGGGATACTACAATGGTCCACAAGCGCATACTTTAAAGATAAACCAGCTTTCACGTTACATTCCATGAGAAGCACACTCGCTGAATTTAGTTGGAGTATGTGAGGCAGAAATGTGTGTTGGAGAAGTTTTGCCTTTGGGCTTCTACAAGCAATGTACAACTTTTTCTCAGTATCGACACATCTTTGGGTGATTATGTTGCAATATTTCAAGGACAGCAAGGACTCTGAACTAGTTGTAAAAAGAGTAAATAAGACAAGATGGTATGCCAGAGCTGATTCTACTATGGCTTTATCCGAAGATTACACTGGTATCCAAAAGTTAAGAATAAATCGTAAAATGCGAAAAACATGGAGTAAATATTCGCAAAATTATTCCAAATTTCTTGCGGATATTAATTGCGTGAAGAAGAAACATTGGGTTTATGCAAAACTTTTCAGTCGACTACGTCCTGCGCGAAACACCGGCGCATGTTGAAACGCGGAGAAACCGATTCACGCAGCATAGGCAGTTCAGTCAAGTTTCGTGCAACTGCTGTGCGAGGGAATGTTGTTAACCATCAAACAAGGTGAATGATGACACAAAGACGCCAATTGGACATGTTTACGAAAGGAAGAATCGTTCAAATGCTGGAATCCTCGCGATCACAAACCGAAGTGTCTCGAATTCTGAATGTAGACCAGTCTGTGATCTCAAGACTGTGGCAGAGGTTCCAAAGAACGGGAGATGTTACCCGACAACCAGTATCAGGTCGACCAAGAGTCACAACCCCTCGCCAAGTCGATATCTGATAATAAGTGCGCGACGTCAAAGGGGCAGTACTGCCATAGCACTGCGTTCGGCGCTCACAGTCGCCACAGGAATACGAATTTCGAGACAAAATGTTGACAGGAGACTCAATCATGCTGGCCTGTATGCCAGAAGACCAGCAGTTTGGATTCCTCTCACGTCTGCGCATAAACGCGCTCGTTTGAAATGGAGTTTGAAGTATCAACATTGGAGTGTGGGAGAGTGGGTCAATGTGATGTTCTGTGACGAGTCCCGGTTTAGTCTGAGTAGTGATTCTCGGCGGGTAACTATATGGAGAGAATGTGGAACAGGTTTTGAACCAAGAAACATAACGGGAAGATATCATTTTCCATCAAGTTGAGTAATGGTATGGGCAGGCATCACGATAGACGGTCGCACAGACCTCCATTTTTTTGACACGGGGTCTGTGACTGCTCAAAGATACAGAGACGAAGTTCTTGAGCCTTATGTTCGTTTGTTTCGAGCTGCTGTCGGTCCTGACTTCATATTCATGGATGATAATGCACCATGTCACCGAGCGGTGCTGATTGATAACTTACTTGAAACGGAAAACATCCGTCGCATGTAATGGCCTGCGAACTCCCCTGATTTAAATCCTATCGAGCATGTATGGGATATGCTCGGGAGACAAATTGTAGCCTTTCGTACCCACCAAGCTCCGTTACAGAACTGAAGAGAGCTCTCCAAGAAGCTTGGAACCGTTTGAGCCCACAACTGATTCATCATCTCATAGCAATATGGTAAATCGCTGGAAGCATGTCTGGCTGTCAGAGGTGACCACACGCCTTATTAAACTGCAGCATCAGTATTTTATTTAATGTTTTCTTTCATTTTTTCTTTAAAGTGTGAATCCTTGCTATGCTCAGTTTTCTTTCAAACTGCTTCTTTGGATAATAAAATTAATTTTTATCATTCTTTTGATTTACTTCCTAATTTTATAACCATTTTACTCTAGCATATCACATTTCCCGCCATTCTGATTTACAGTTCCTTCTTTATTCACATAATTATCAATTATGCTTAGCTTTTGGACACCAGTGTATATTAGCTTCCAGAAAAATTTGCGGGTCATTGCCGAAGATGTGACTCAAAAGCTACAAGTAATTCATGAAGTTAAATTCCTTCTAAAAGACTTGTAGAAGAAAGAAAATATTGTTACGTTATTGGGGCTCGAGGATTTTATGCCTTATCACAAAGTTCTTTAAGAGCAATAAGAATTCATTTACGCAAAAACAATCCTTGAAATACAGGATGCAGCAGCAATATTCACAAAATAAATCTCAGAGGGTCTTCACACCTTCAACAGCACTAAACACAATTATCAATGTCTAAAATACACGTGTGTAAAAGATTATTCAAAAGCACTGCTCGTCTAATTCTACGTCAAAGCTGGTCGAAAATAACGGCTAAGGCAATCACTACTAATCGCGAGTCAAAACCAGACTTACTCAGTTTGGCGAGCGCCTCTCCATTTATAGGTTCGGTGGTTTCTTCGAGAAAAATACGCTTATAATTCATAGATCGTGAAATTAGTGGTTTTCTCCACTAAATTGTTCCATAAGTTCTCGAATTCGCCAAATTGGTCACCTAAAATGATGTCAACTTGGCTCTATCACCAAGATTTCTCCAGGTTCCTATTGAATGTCCATTATAACTTAAGGGATGGCCTTGCTTGCGAATATATATATGTTACAATTTTAACATAAAATAAATATAACATAGAGTAATATAAATGCTTTACACATCCAAATACAAATTTTTTATACTATTTTACTCAAAATTCATTTCCGTATTATTATTGTATGCTTTTGGGCTGTTGTCTAAAACCCTATCAGTGGAATAAGTAAATCTTTACAAATGAAATTAATAGAACTTCAAACAGTCGTCAATCTTCTGAAATCATTTCTGGATTTTTTTTTTTAATTCGCAAAGAGAAAGGTTTTACGAATATGAAAGAAAGGAATGAGAAAATAGATTCACAATACACAGTTGATTGTAGACGTGAGCATATAAGAAAACGACATTACGATGACGTTAATCCGAAAAATGTTGCGCTTCAAGGAAGTGAAAAAATCAAATTTGAAACTTATCTACCAAAATTAGACAATTTATTTGTAAAACTTCCCAGTCGTTTGGAAACATATAGTAAAATATCTTTTTTCCACTTAGGTGCCTCGTTGATTTCCTAATAAGGGAAGATTCAAAAATGAAAAAAACCTGCCCTAATATTATGGAACATTACCCTGAGGACATCGAATTCAAATTCTCAGAAGAAATGGTTCATTTTAAACATTTCATATTACAAGTAGAAGATTTTAAAAATGAATAAACGGTACCAGCATCGCGATCATACGAACTTGTTTTCAAAAACTTGCTGCAATCAACTTTCCTCAATGTAACGACAGCACTAAAAATATACAGGTGTCTTATGATAACAAATGCTCCTAGTGAACAAAGCTTTTCAAAATTAAAGATGCCAAAAAACTATTATCGATCTTCAATAACACAAGAAAACCTGAACTCGTCTCCCATCCATTATAGTGGCTAGCGACACTGACTGCTGTGACGTAGGGCCTGGGTTCGAATCCCGGAGAAGGCATGGATGTTTGTAAATGTATAGTGCCCCTTCGCGGCATGGGGGTACTTTAAATAGCCGTCGAGCCACAAATCCTCTCGTGAGGTTGGTGGAAGGGAAAGAGAGGTGGGAGGCCCCTGACCACTCCCTCAAAATTGAGGTTTAACCGAGCCAAATCCTACTGTTACCTGTATGGTGCTCAGAGCTACGGCTAACGATAGGCGCAAAATCTAGCTCGATTCCATGATGAATTTCGTGGGCCCTGATCTGACTACGTCAGACAGGTGGCATTAGTAACAACAAACCTGAACTCATTTGCTATTATGGAATACGACGTCTTGCAGAACCTAGAATTCCAAGATGTTCGGCCGAAAAATTGAGCAAACTAGGGTTTGCAATCCCGCGTCATATTTTCAATCCCAGGATTTCGGGATTACATTATCCAAATCCCGGGATCCCGGAATTAGGATTGGACTGTTTATTGAAAATACTTACATATTACCATAGTTGAAATTGCATAATAAAACTGAAAATATAATTAAAATTGATTTAATATTATTTTAACGAAACAAATAAAAAATTAATTCATAATAAAAAAAAACAAATAAAAATAGTTAATAATGAAATTTTTTTTAAAAAAAAGGCATTTCTTCATTTCTTGTGTTTCTGTAAATAAGCTTATAAAAACACAGCTCCTCCAGCGTTTCATCATAGGAACGACTTTTTATTTTCTTACAAATGGTCCTGCCGTAGAACATGCGCGTTCAAACTCTTTACTAGTAGCTATTATCGTTATTCAATAGGAGTATGTTCTTTTCAGGTAGTCACCACATCTCCCTCCATTTTCAAAAAAAAGAGACATTTATTTTTGAATTTTTGATGACAGTGTCTGAAATCTAATAGACTGCATTGGTGCATATACCTCTTTGATAACTTTATTTAGTTCTTTTGCTACACTTAATGGTTTTTGTGTATAAATTGATCCAGTTATTGAATCAGAATGTGAATCAATTTCAAGTGTTACCTCATTTGAAAATGAAGATCCAGTTGCATGAGCTGTTAGTAATGCAATGGGATTTGAAATGTCTTAAATGTTCCAAGCAGGTCTGCTATTAATTAACGGCATTTAATTAAAGAAGGAACTGTGACAAAATCTATTCTTGTGGTGTTGCTTATATTATTATGTAAGCATTGCAGTAAGCCACTTAGATCTTTGCAACGTTCTCCCATACTGTGCATATATATTTTTTTTACATATAGCACTTCTAATTGCGCAAAAAAATTATACGTACATATTTTTTAAACAGAATATAAATTTTTGAAAAATTAAATTCATAGAAAATTTTTAAGGCAAAAAATGTTTTAAATATAATTTAGACAAAATTAAATCCCAGAATTAGTTATTTTAATCCCGGTATTTCCAGATTAGAAAAAACACCGAAATCCAGAGGAATCAGAATCCCGGGATCCCGGGGCTGAAAACCCTACTAGATATCTTCCAAAAATTCTAAATGCCACTGTTAAAGTTAGCTGTCACCGGACATCCTGAGGGTTGGAGAAATGTCCGTCTTTTGACCCCACTCGCGATGGGGAGAAAGTTACAGATGAAAATAAGAGATAACATATGAAATTTCATGGTTTAACATACACACCCACCTCGAACTCTTTAAGATTCAACACGTAAGAAAACTAACATTAACCGTAAACAATGCAAAAAAAGTAAATAAGATACATTAAATGTAAAACCAGATACACAATACTTTGAAAAAAAATTTAAAAATATAAAATTCAGACAAAAATTAAATCCCGGGATCCCAGGATTTTAAGAAACCTCCAGGATCCCGGGGCTGAAAACCCTGGAGCAAACAAATATTTAATTATTTTTATTTCAAGAGTTATAGTTTTTTTTATTACAGATTCTAATAAATAATTTATGCTTATTTATATTTTTTTAATTTGCTAATATAGTTTGCTGTTTTATATATGCAATGAAATATATTCCGAAAATGTTGTGTAATAAAATATTAGGCTACAGGGCTCCGAAAATTTGATTGCGTAGGGGCTTCCATGTCGTTTAATCCGATACTGGATACAGCGGTAGCTACGTCTCTCTTCATAACAATTTTTATGTTAAATCAAAAAAGTAGAACATTCTTCAACAAAGTGGAAAATTTAAATAAAAAGTTGCTTGAAGGTTGCATTTTAAGCAAAAATAAGCTTTCAATGTCACAGTGGGAATATTAAAAGAGGAAGATCAAGTAAAGATCAAGATATTAGATCAAGTAAAGTCTTCTTTACTTAAATGTATCTTAATTTTGTGTGGAGTTCATCTTTTTTCGATTTTAAATCGAATCTTTTTTCTTGTTTCTAATTATGTATCTCATAATTATTTAAATTGTAATATTAAAGTATATTTTTGACATCATTATTTACAAGCAAATAATGAAAGATTAAATTCATTTTTTATACCTAAACATTGTGTTTTGCAGATGCCAAAAGAATACATTTGCTCTACACTAAGAAACAAGGAAAGGTCCGTAATTTTTTAATTCCTTTTAAAGTGCGAATCCTCTAGTGAGGTTGTGGGAAGGGATATGGGAGACCTCTGACCCTTTCCCGTTGTGTTTTCTCTTAAAATTGGGGTGGCACCGAGCTAAATCGTACTGTCACGAATCTGACGCAGTCGAAATCAAGTGGCATAAGAAACAACAACAAATTTTTACATTTCAATCTACATAAAGGATTTGGGCTCACTACTTTTTTTCTAATAATGTTTTTTAATAATTTCTAAAGGTGTCCATATACCTCTTTTAGAAAGCAGGGGAAACGAAAAATCAGTTTTCATTGCTATTCTTAAAGCTACGAGAATAGGTTCACATGATAAAATCCATTTAAATAAATATATTTTTAAAAAGAACTAAAAACCCGCTTTTAGAGTGAGTCGGACTAAAAAGTAAACAAATAATTCTTAATATAATAACAAAATGATTAACGAGAAAATTAATATCATTGGAGTAAAAGTGTCAGGTGCTCTATATTAGTTGTTATAATTTATTACTAGTTCTATTCCGAAATTCTGAGTTAGTGTAAAAATGTTGTACAAAGCACCCCAGGCTTTTACCACAACACGACATTAATTTTCTCGTTAATCATTTTATTCTTATATTATGAATTATTTTTTTTTTACTATTTAGTTTGATTCACTATAAAAGCATATTTTTAGAGGGGTTTTTTAAACTATCATTTATTTTTCATTTTTTTTTAGTTCGATCTACAATAAAAGCATGTTTTTTTAGTTTTTTTTAAACTATCATTTATTCTCTTTGTTGAATTTATCCTTGAGTTTGATATTTGGAGCCGGAATAACAAGGCTGCTGGAATTAGTCTTGCTGTTCAATGGATTTTAATTAACGAATATGATGGGTATTTATTCTCTCCGCTTACGGATCCTCGCAGGAGTCCCGTATCGCGTTATATTTCAAAGATTCCGTCTCTAAGATACAAGTCAAACTGATAAAAGTATGTTAAAAGGAAATATTAAGTGTCAATCGAATTATCACCTTTTAAACGTATTGCTATTATGTTAATTCGCATCATCAATACAAACGAATTGTTTTATAAGAATAAAGCGAATTGGCAGTTAGAACAAATTTTTTTTAACATGCACAAGACTTTTTTTCCATTTTCAGAAAAACTAGACAATTGTTTATATTATTACCCCTTCACACCCCTTTCTCACATAAAGAAAAAAAAATTGTTTGTTTTACTTGTATTAACCACAAATGTATTCGCTTTTAGGGTTGCACCTTAATCTTTTAGTCGCTAAATCTGGAATTAGTTGCCAAATCTGGAAATGGTATATGAAATTAGTCGCCAAATCTAAAAAAGGTATACGCAAAAAGTCGCCAAATTTGGAATTGGTATATGGGATTAATCACCAAATATGAAATTGTTATTCCTGATGATCCTGATCAAGACAATGGAGCATAATTATGAAATTATTGTATTGTCATCGGTCCTTGACAAATGCGCAAAATTTCGAATTAATCTGATCTTTTAAAGTGGGTAAGAATCGAGTTCAAAGATTCCGTTACAAACAAGTGAAACCTAGAAAAGTTTGTTAAAAATCAATGTCAGGCTTATGTATTGAGTAATATATATTACTTATTGTTCAGAAATTCAGTAATTGAATATTTATCCGTTTTGCGTGTATATGAAAACGTGTTTTCAATTGGCGAAAGAAGTGGACTCACTGTTGCAACCCTAAGAAGCCAAGGAACCCCCTCTGGGTCTATCTTTTGTTAACCCTTCATTGTCATTTGCGTTCTTGTGGAGAAAGGAGTTCCAGTTAGTCTCTGAAGAATTTTACTGAACCACGTGGGAGTGATTTGTTTTTATATTTTAAATATAAACTGACGTTCATGTATTATGAACAATGTGCTTTTTTGCGATTCATATATAACGCGAAGGAAAAGTTGTCCTCAAATATAATGCGATTTTCGTTTATCCCCAACTTATTTATCCATTAAAAGAGATCATCGGTAGAAAAATTACGTTTTTTGTGAATTAATTTTTTTTCTATTAATCTAATTTCTTCATTTTTTAGTGAATGAATATAATGTTTATCAAGTTGCAGTTTATTTTAGCGTAACATTTTACTAAGTAATTCAATATGTTTTGCGCAATTTTATTTTACTTAAATAGAAAAGTTGCTCCAGCTTTAGTTTTATATACTAATTTCGCTATTTCGTAAAGGAAAGATATTTTTGTGCAATATTCGATGTTTCTTGAAAAGTTTGTGAAATATTTGTTTCTCAGTTTTTTCACTTAGTTTTTGAAAGTCGATCTCAATGCATGTATTTGCGTATAGTAATTAATGGTGCACGTTTTCGTTCGTTAAGTTAGAGCACGATTTATATTTGATACATTTTAATTTTGAGAAAAACAGATTCGGAGTAACATAAGCACAGTGATAAAATAGAAATAGTTATGGAATTTATTTGTTAAGAAAAACCTCTAAAAACGAAAATATTGCCCAAAATAGTCGCATTTTGTAAAGTTGTATTGAATCTCGAGGGCCTCAAAATTATTCAAGGCGGGCCACGAGTTGACCACCCCTGGCATAGAGGCAGCTGCAGCGTATCGGAAATGCACATTCAACAGGTGTATATGAGAAGCGATTCTCAACTTGATGATCAAAATTACTGTTGCATTTCGACTGCGGTATCAAGATTGCTTCACTAGAGAATTCTTTCACTTTGTAATGCCAGACGGTTCCTGCTTCCATCTGAAACCCCATGTCTACCCACAGACCCGGCTAGGTGTATGGGAGAAACTGAATAATCAACAGACATGATTTCACACTAACTATTTTATTGTTACCAAAATATCAATCAGACACAATTTCAATCTAATTAAGATAACTGATCAGATAGTAGAGCGCGGAGGTGAGATTCAATAACACGGGAATAATACTACGGATCCTCAACTGAATTCACGATAGCTTAAACACGCTCAATATAAACTACGTAGCACACTAATAAGCTAACTTATAATTAAACAAGGCTCACGATACCTGTACTTTTATGAAGCAGATCCTACCCTTGAATCTAGCAGGAGATCTTTACCTGGATTTAATCACTGTCGTTGGATCCGCTCTCAGTAATCCTTTTCATGGATAAACTCCGAATACTCTTAATAATTCTACGATCCTTCACTTTTCAACTAACAAAATAACTCGCCAACTCCTCAAACTCACGGGTACAGAATATATATAATATACTTCTTTTGCATAATCACGCTTTCTTACTCAGCGAAAGTTGTTTGAAATAAATATTTTTCTAACAGTGTCATGAAGGGATTAGTAGAACCACGTATAGATCCGTTACAACTTTACGAGCAGATGTCAGGGTTTGAAAGAGGCTGATTGAGATAATCAAACGCTAGACATCTGGGTGAAAGCGATGCAGAGATTAGACCAGGCTGGCAAGAGTGGGTCAACAACAGCAATATAAGCGTCAGAACGGCAACGGTCGACAAGAGCCCCAACAACGTGCTTGTCAGAGCAGTTGTCACAGCACTAGATTCGACGAGCGTAATCCTTGGAGCCTCCAGAAAAATATAAGGCCATCAGAATATTGCACGCAGAACCGGAATTCCTCTGAAAAGATAATATTCAAGGACATCTAAAGACTTCTTGAGGCCCTGGTCCCCAACGCAAAAGTAGGCCCTGTGCCTCTACACTAATGTAGGCCCTGGGATCCTACACAAATGTAAGCCCCACCTATGACCCTTTAAAGTAGACAGTACATAGCATACGTTGTCAAATACTCGTACAAACAATAACCCGGATCAAATAAATATGCATGGCTTACAATCGCACAGATCGGCTCTATTGACTACCGCCTTTTGACTGAATGAGTAATGAGGGTGTATGGTGGTAGGCCTAGGCCTGTAATTGACGACGATCATCACATGTATAAATCACATGACATCTGTCAAAAATTCCTCGTTTTTCGGAGAATACAACAAGAAACAGCATTCGACCTTTGAAATTATTCGAATTATGATGTTATTAAGGCTGAGTCGAGAACGAGATGAGACCCTCATTGGGCTCGAGGCCCCGGGCCCAGTTGGCCCATGCCTTAAAACGTCCCTGATAATATTACGTCACTCCTGTATCCAGTTTTATCGTTTGGTCGTTCCAGAATCGCCGTCTGTCTCTGTTCTGCATTGTCAAGAAAATCCGAAGTAATTGCCACTATGCTGACAGTTCACGCTGCTGCAAACGCCGTTTCTCCATTTCACCAACGAACGGATAGTGGGAGTGCTGCAAATATGCCTATTTCCTGACTCATGATCTCTGGTGTGGTTGTACGGTTTTGCAGGGCCGACTTCTCATTATGTCTCTTTTCTCGTGCGTTAGTCATGGGAGGGTGCGGAAATCCTGGATGCCGTTCAGTGGAACCCTCGGTAAACAAATTGATTCCATATTCGCATGACAGTGGTTAGATTTCGATCAGAGCAACTAGCGATATTACGGAATGATAATCCACACTCATAAATAAGCAACGATGATGCCTCTATCAAATTCCTAAGCATTTCTTATTTGAGACAGGACAAGACATTCTGAGGAAACTTAGACTTTACAGAATAGTTTCGTAATGAGAAATCTACTACACAACTTTTCTTTTATGCAATAATGCCGTTTTCTTTTCCTGCGCACTCTAACTGCCTTGAGATACTAATCATTTGTATATCCCAACCTCTTTTACCTTTCGCGTGGTTTTGACGTTTGTCAGATCATTCCTTCCTGATACTGCAGTTTTAATGACCGGCAGAGTGTGTTTAAAAATATTTTTCACGCAAATATGTTGTAACGAAGATCATTAAGTCTTCTATAGCTCTTGAAGAAATTTGACGATATTCCGTTTAAATTTTTAACCAAAACTCAAATCTTCTCATTCGTATCTGTAATTTAGCGTAGAATCTGCTGACAATTCAATCATTGTTTTCTTTCTATCAGTAATAAATCATAATTTTTATTGAAATATTGCACATTGAATTTTTAGTTAAGTCATGGTTTCCTGCCTGTTAGAGAAAATAATTCTTGACATTGTCTTTAATTGTAAAATATGCTCCTGAATTATACCTTTTGCATTTTTATTGAATTTTTTTTCCATTTTTGATCAGAAAATCACTTAATGTCTTAAGACATTGTAGATTTTTATTTTTCATATTAAATTCTCATATATCGAATTTTAGAATAAAAGCATTGATTTTGCAGTTCCGTTCAATAATATTTACTTAATGGCCTTGAAGATCCACAGCGAAAGAACGGGAATCCATTTTGCGTCCACATTTATAATTCTTTTCATGGATTTTTTTTACTCTGATTCGTGGACCCCCCCCCCCTCCCCAGGATTCCGTGGAACACAGTTTGAAGACCACTGGTATAGTGAATATAGCGTAAGTAATGTTTTTATTTTTATCTTCATTCGTTATTCCTTTTTTCCGGATTTTAATTTATTGATTAAACAAATTAATGATTCAGAATTTTCTCTCTGGCGTTCTGGATTGATTTTTACTTTTTCTCCATCATGAAGATCAGTTGAGCTATTACTTTTTTAAGTATTACATACTGTATTATTAAGCAACTGTTTACTACTATTTATCCTGGTCATTTGTAAAACTAGGAATCGTGATCCCAAATGGGGTCGGGTAACTTGTAGCTGGGGTCATCAAAAATTCAAAATTTTTGGTATATCTTTTTGCATAAAATAACTTGTTGGCCATTAAGAAATAGTTTAACACAGTGTTCCTCAAACTGTGGGGAGTAACCCCCGAGGGGGCATGATATCCTTACGTGGGGGACGAGAGCATATTGAAAAATCGAAAATAATAAAGTTTATAACATAAGTATTAATTCACTGAAAGGAAACCAAAAAAAATACATTCTAACATAATGAAAATTAAGTACGCATTTACACTGATATGATATACTTATAAATGTATCAGTACTGCACAATATTTTTGATAGTTAATTTATTAATACTAAATTAAAAACAAATTTAGTAATGTTACTAAGGCCTTCCATGGACTTGTCATATACAAATTTTAATTTAATTATCTTCATAATTTGTATGGTTTATAATTATAGTCTTGTATCTTTACAAAGTACATTATTATTGAATTCAATGTTTAGTTATTATATAGGGGGTGAGTGTGCTCCAAGGCATTCAAAGATGTTTCAATATATTCCGAGTGTGTTGTACTGTTTCCCGGCCAGGTGTGTTGATAGATACCGGCAGTGATTCCAAACAGAAAGGTGAGCCTTTCTTTGAGATTATACTCGGGGCAGCAATAGATTATTATTATTGTTATTATTAGTGTATGTAAAAATTTTGGTTGTAAAGTATTTACGTACTAGGTAAAGTTAGCAAACACTAGAAAGAGAGACTAGAAAGATTTTTAAGGTTTGTATGAAGTGTATAAATGTGCAATATACATTGGTATTTTTGTTTGTGTATGGAGTTTAGTATATAGTAGTTATACTTGTTTAATTGGTACAGTTACTGTGTAGAGTACTGTTTTGTTTTTAGGATTTGCGCATATTAGTGAAACATAGTTAAGTCTAGGTCTAGTGTATTTCTAGTTTACGTTGAGTATTTGTATAGTTTTTGTAATAATTGATATTTGTATAATCTTGTGATAATGTGTGTGTGTATTAGTGCATCATGGCGTACCTATTAAGGCAAAGAAAAGAAGTATTGGTAGAAATGGCGAAATAATTGGGAGTCGAAGCCGATAATACTTTACCTAAGATAGAAATTAAGAATAGAAATTGTCAGAGTGAACACTATGGTGAAGAATTAGCTAAATGTTTGTTGGAGGGTATTTTGGAAGAAAAGTGGGAGTGTGAAAATAGGGAATGGCAACGTGAAAATAGGGAACGGGAACGTGAAGATAAGGAACGTGAACGTGAAAATAAGGAATGGGAACTTGAAATAAAGGGGTTTGAAGAGCGTAAACTAATGAGGGAAAAAGAGTTAGAACGATTGAGAGCTGAACGCAGAAATATGTTACAAAAACGGGAGTCCAATCTAAAGACAGAAGATAAAGTCGAGAATTGCGCACAGGAGAGTTATTTGCCAGGAAATCGGTCCATGGAAGTTAGTGAACCGATTAAAAAGTCTAGGCCGGTAATTAATCCGGAGGTTGATAAAGGTGGAAAAAACGCCATGCCTTGTGAAGGTAGATTTGAGATTAGTGACCCCGCCCCCGGTGAAACGCACGTGCTTTGTTCCCCCGTCCGAAGTGAGAGAGATAGGAAAAGAGAAGGATCAACTGTCTAGGCTTGAGGAAGAGAAAGCGGTCGATGTTTTTGGAATTAGTGATTGTGAATTGAAGGTGGGGCCAAGGGCAGTTAAAGAGAGTGTTACAGCTGCGACGACGTTTGCACAGTCAGTAATAAATCATTAGGACATAGGAGTAAGTTCGCGAGAATTGATAGTAAATAAGGGTTTGACTATCCCTGCAACATTGATTGGTGAAATTAAGAGTGAGGAAAATGAGGTAAGTCAACTCCAAGTTGAAAGGGGAGCGGGCCTAACAGTGGGTCATAAAAGTGTTCAAAGTCTTTTAATGGCTAGGATAGGAGCCGAACAGAGGAAAGGGAAATAAATTTACATGTGCAATGCAGTTGCTCGGAAAGTTGTGGGAGATGAATTAACAATGCATTTCATTCCCACCAATTCAAAGGAGATTGATAAGAATTGGTTAGGTATGGGTAAACTGACAAGTTCAGAATTTAATTATGAGATAGATTTACCCAGAAAAAGGGATCGTAGTGCACTTTATCGTGTAAATTTAGTAAAACTGTACCGTAGGGGGCCGGAATCAGCAAATTTTGTTACAAAAAATAGCTCGGAGGGAATAGAGAAAGAAACCGAAATCCCTTATCTGGTAAAGCTATTTATGGAATTTGACTTTCGGGGTATTTTAAGGGAGAGTCAACTGCATTTTAAATTACCACCTGATCGGATTAACTGCTTAAGATTGGTCGTTGATAAATATAAAGAAAGGTTTCCTCCAGATCCCGGGACGATTTCTTTAATGCAAAGGGATAACCAGTTAATTAGAGGAAAACTATTTAAAATTAAGACTGTTTGGATATACCTGAGATTAATTAATACTCTAAGAGAGGAATTTGTGTTCCTTATGGATTTAAGTGTAATCGAGATGGGGCAGTTCAATCGTACACTGTCCACTGTTAAGTTTAGAAAAGTGAGAACCGCGATACCCGTACCTGTGTATTAAGTATAGACGTTTGAACCAGGTGACGCGAGCCGAGATTCATTCTTTGTTAAAAATGGAAGATTTTCTAGAAAAGAATGGCGCAGCCTCGTGGGTCAGGGTACTGGATTTGGGGAAGTGGTACTTTCGTCGTTCACTCATGCTGAGATATCAGAAGTATGCCGCATAGGTAATGCCATTTGGTATTTACATGACTAGAAAAAGAAGGTTTAAGATTGTATGCGCATCTTCTTATGGATGTAAATTAACGACTCAGGTTTTGGAACGGTTACAGCAGTTTGCTCTACGTGGAATGGTCGATATAGACATCTTGACGCAAATTTGGAAAAATCGGGTAAAGCAAATTGACTTTGTATTAGAAGGGTTGAGGAGTGTGAGGCCGGAATTTATACTGACCGAAGGTAAATTAGAGCAGTGCGAAAGTTTCTTACGTGTACATAATAGAGATGTAGTGAGTTCATTTCGCGAGCTGAGGAGGTACGAGTTTAATTGTATTCGTAATGGCATTACCATAATTTCTCCTTTTACCAACGTTGTGGTTAGAAAAATAACAAATTGTGGAATAACTTGTTATAAATATTGTGAGAAGGTGCGCACAAAGGGCTAAGATGGAAATTTATCTCTAGATTAATGTTGTTTATCCCAAATAATTCCAAATATTTTAATTTACAGTTATTTTTTTAAATGTAATTTTAAAAATCATTTATTTTTAATTAAAAGAAAGCTACATGGAAATGGCATTGGATTAAGCCGACTGGAATAATCAGTCATCTGAAATTGTCCTATTAATTATTTTTAACCTTTTATGGCATTTGTGAGTCTATATTATTGTATTGTGTATGATTGTGTGTATATGGTGAAAAAAATTTTTTTATGTGTTACTGAAAATCTTTTGTGTCTCTTAGTAAAGTGTAAGCACATGGATGTATAGTACAGTAGTTACGTGTGATTTATTGTGTATTAATGTTAGTAAAGTGTTAGCATTTAACTTATTCACTTAAAACTCAAAATTTTTAAGATGAGATGTAGCATTAATGAAAGAATCCAAGATTATAATTTAAGTTTTTATTGTAAAGTGCGTAAAATTTTACGGAATTTTAGATTTATTTATTATCATATTTTTGAGTGATTTTTAATGGATTGCTGTCCTGGTCAATCTCATTGATAAGACATTCTTTCTTGCAGTCAGTCTTAAGAACGGATCCAACCTTGTGCCAGAGCAGTCCAGTGAAATGGATGTTTTCAGGGGGAAGGAATAAGTTGTGACGTAGTCACAAATGGAGAAATCGCCCCTATTCATGATGCGCTCCGCAGCTGGAGTGCACGGGGCTTTGGAGTCATTGTGCTTGGTCGGACATCTGGACTGTCGGCGCCTGTGTAACTGGTAGACCCTATGGGCTGGGCATCACTGCATTATTTTTCCTCAATAGGCAGTGATTGTCCGTCTTGAAAGGCTAACGCCTCGGCAGACTGCGGCGGGTGGCATCAAAAGAGGAAAAGGCGGCGAGATGGTTCGAGTACCAGATGTTAGCCAAGCCCTTGTTGCCGGCGACCTTTGAGAGGTACCGGAGCCTTTGTTATCCCTGCACGAATGGTGGACTTGCAAGATGGAGGTGCCGGGTGAAAACCTTGAGGCCTGCCAATGGGAGTTGATGAGGGGCGTGGAGTGGACCCGCCCCTAGAGTTTAAAATTATCAACCCAAGAAAAAGAGGGGATGGCCTCCCGATCGACTCGCACGATCGACCTCCGAGACGGAATCGACGGATCTAGGAAGAAAGCGCTGGGCGAGGGCCTCCGGAGCGACTTCCGAGAGACCCCCCACGACCAACCCCGGTGACAGCATCCGACGGACGAATAAAGAAAAGCCGAGATAAAATCCCGAAATGAACGCCGAGATTGACTCATGAGTTAGTATCCGACGGACGAATAAAGAAGACGTGAGGAGTAGACCCCAATGCTGAATAGAACTGGCTAAATAGAACTAACACCTGAAACTGGCCTTTTTCTCTTCATAGTGATCTTCTAAATGTTAAAAAGTGAAATAAACCAATTTTTGATCACAAATAAAAGTATTTTTTAATAATTAGCCTGGCGTCACAATACGCTACCAAGTCCTCGACGCCACAAAGGGTTCTTCAACTTTTCGGGGTGGCGAGCGCAATTTTTATACATATATTCTGTGCGACTTCATAAGCATTGAGCAAATTTTACACACAATTGGATACTTCTATGTGGGATTTATTTGTAGTATATTATTATTAATTTTCATTTTTGAATTAATAAACATCCATATAAGTTTTTACTTTCAATATAACGATACATAAATTTTAATTAAGGTATCCGAAAACCCTAAAATTTTGAATTTTAACAAAAATTGACAAATGTTTTATGATTTTATTTCATAGGCTATCGTATTAGCTTTATAAAAATACCACGTTTATTATTTTCTGTTCACTAGCGCAAAAACTACACGTGTTTCAGTAAAAGAAGATGCCATTACTTTAAGCAAGATATCATACTTTAAAACGTGTTTTACTCGAAATGTGCTCTTTTTAACAGGCTCAAACGGGGCCAGCGATTGCTCAAAAATTTTGAAAATAATTAACTGAAATTTTTGTTTGATGTTCTGCATATTAGTAGAAGTGTTTCAACTTTCAGATTTATCAATCACTGTTTTATTACAAAATTAACAGCTTCTTATGTTAATATAATCACTTTTTTTTAAATCAATTTCATATAATAACTAAGATAAAGTGCTCTAGTTTCTATAAAAATCAAAACATCTCTTATTTAGAAGGTCATTTCAAAAATGAATAACACAGCAACATATCAGAATTGAAAATTTGTTCTTAAAAATTTGATACAGAATGGGCCCCGTTTATGTTATTTTTTGTATATTTTTACCTATTTTTTCCCATTTAAGTAATAATAATTTCTTTTTATCTTCATTATTTTAGCATATTTTTCTTAAAATGTACTAAGCAAATCTAAAAACCACAAAAATGCCTAAACTTTGGGTAACCTCACCTGCAAATCCCACGACCTCATTTGAGGGCCGCGACCCCTAGTTTGAGTGTCTTAGAGTAAGAATAAAAAATTGGCAGTTTTGGAGACTACCGATAGAAGTGAAAACTTAGAACTTTTAGTATTAAAATTTGAAATTTCTCATAATGTTAGAATTAAAATTATCAACATCAATCTGGTTTTCACATCTATTGACACTCCGAGGAACAACTAAATGCATGTTTATATGGTTTTTTCGTTATTCAAATACACTGGTGTGCAAAAATTAAGGACGAAGTCGAAAAATTAGCATATCAGCTGAACGAAGAGGCAGAGCGGACAGAAAGACCAATCAGGAGATTAAGTGAGGTGATGTACGGTAGCACATGCGCAGATATGCAGGTAGACGTAATGGGGGAGTGTCTGAGTAGTAAAGCATGTTGTCGGTGTAAGATTAGTACTTCTGGCAAAGAGATTGCACACCGTATAGCAGTTAAAATCACACCGAGTTGCTGCCTCAGCGAGAAATGGCGAATAATCAATCTGTTAGACGACATCTGGATGCTTTTACCCGAGGTCGAATCATTGGGAAGTTGGAGGAAGGTCGCAGTGTGACAAGTGTGGCTGCAGAGTTCGGAATTGCTCACAGCATCGTTTCATGACATTGGAGACAATTTCAAACTACAGGATCCTATCCGGGGGTTCAGTAGTGGTCGTCCACGAGGAACCAAACCCGCAGATGACCGGTATATTGCCTTACAGGCCAGAAGAAACAGGCGGCAGACAGCGGGAGAAATCGCTAGACACACGACACAGGCGACTGGACGACCGATATCGCGTTTTACCGTGGCCAGAAGACTGCACGGTGGTGGTCTGTTTGCACGACGCCCTGTACGGTGTGTACCTCTAACGCCTGCCCATCGGAGAAGGCGTTCTCTGTGGTTCCGGGAATACCGGAATTGGAGAGACAATGAATGGGGACGAGTACTCTTTACAGATGAGAGCAGATTCAGTCTGAGTAGCGATTCTCATCGCATACTCATCTGGAGAGAGCGGAGAAGCCGCAATCATCCCTCGAACATCATTGAAAGGGACAGGTATGGAGGTGGCGGTGTTCTCGTTTGGGGAGGCATCATGCTTGGTAGTCGTACAGACCTTCACATCTTCGACGCAGGTTCAGTCAACGGGACCCGTTATTGTAACGAGATTCTTCTTCCATATGTGCGTCTTTTTAGAGGCGCTATGTGTCCGCATTTCCTTTTCATGGACGACAATGCACCATGTCATCGCACAGTAGCTGCCAAACAGCTCTTAGAGAGTGAGGATATTGAACGTATGGATTGGCCGGCACGACCTCCGGATCTCAATCCCATCGAGCATGTATGGGATTTTCTAGGAAGACGCTTGGCAGCTCGTACCTTACCACCAATAACGATTCCGGAGCTTCGATTGGCGCTGCAAGACGAATGGGCAGCAATGCCTCAACAACTCATTGACACCCTCATTCTCAGCATGGGCAGACGCTGTGAAACCTGCCTAGCAGTCAGGGGAGATCATATCCCCTACTAAAGACCGGATATTTCTTGCTGGACACCCATCACAGGGATGTTTCGGCCTTCAGTAGCATTGCGCTCCATGCTACTTTTTCAATAAAGCTTCTTTTTATCCCTCTGATTTCTCTTTTAGTAAGTGTTGCTTACATTACTCATGTCCTTACGTATTGGGGATCTTACGGTATTAAATGTGTTGATTTGGAATGCTTTTGTACAAAGTTATATTGAAAAAACCGTCTCGTCCTTAATTTTTGCACACCAGTGTATATTACGGCTGTACAAAAGATCATGACAAAATATAAATACAATTCAAATGAAATAACAATTAATATTATTTATGGATAGTATTTGTATTTACTTAAATTTCAATGTACTTGATTTTTGACATTATTTTAATTGTTTGCATCATTGTCATCATTAATTTCAACATTATACTTAGACTTTTTGTACTTTCAATTATTTCATTTTGTTCTAAAAAAGATACAATAGGCTTATGGTAACCAAAGTAAGAAAGGAAAATGTTTGATTCAAATTTATCTAAGTATCACATAAAAACCGCATCGATCGTGGTTTTATATTTTGTAGTACTGAATTTTTGATCATTGAACATATTTAAATAAAGTGTTTCATTTAGAAATTCAGTTAGTGGTAGATATTTATCATCTGCAAAGTTAATATTGAAGTCTAGGCTTAAAATCATCGGTACATTATCATATTTTTCGCCAAATCTTTTTTCGAGTATTTCAGAACCTTCTTTTGTATGAACCATCAAAATTTCGAATAAAAAGGGTTGTATCTGTCTCATAGATTTTCCAGGCGAAATATAAACGGCAACCATTAATATGTATTGCCCATTCTCGGAATAGCAACAAGCAATGCACAGTATATACACATTTAACTTTTCACTAAATCCATTCAATTATATGTATAAGATTTACAAAGCATTACACGTCAGCTGTATAGCTACAGATATGCTGCTATAAGCATGTCGGTGACGCGAACGCACGAGATTTTACCCATCCAAAAAAATATCTAAGGTGAACAGCACACTGCGCGTGCGCCAGTCAGAGCATGTCGGTGACGCGAACCCATAAGATTTTCCCCTACCAAAAAGAGCTCAACGCCGCTAAAGAAGTTTTCACTTCAAAAATTCGGAAAACATCATTTAATTTAATTTTATATCCAAACCCCCTGATGTATAACTAGAACCGACCCTAGGGTGTCAGCTACCCGCGTGCAAAGCCCTTATTTGCTGCCTCTGTAGAAAATTTTTTACATTTGGACCATTACTTAAATTTGACGTTATAAACTCACTACCTATATAAGAGAAAAAGTAAAACAATACACTATCTGGCCAAAAGTAACCGGACACCCCTGAAAAAAGTCGTTCGGGCGAGTGACGCAATTTGATACATACTTGAAAGCTTTAAAAGTGTTCGTAGTGGTTTGTCAGATTGTATTTATGCGTTTGTGAGGCAATGAGTAAATCAAAGGAGCTTAGTGAGTTTGATCGTGGCAGTATAGTGGGATGCCACCTTTGTGAGAAATCAGTTCGTGAGATTGCGGACATACTGCAGAAGCCTAAATCTACTGTGAGTGATGTAATTGTGAAGTGGAAACGACGAGGCAGTGAAACGGCAGAAAAACGAACAGGTAGGCCAATAATACGGGGTGAACGCAGCCGCAGAACTCTGAAAAGGGTAGTGAAAAAAAATCGAAATTCTTCGTTGGTGGAAATTTCTCAGGAGTTCCAAAGTTCATCCGGAATTAGTGTTAGCAGCAGGACTGTCCATCGAGAGTTAAAAAACTTGGGATTCCATAGACGCGCAGCCGCTCACAAGCCAAACATCACTCCCCAGAATGCGAATCATCGATTGCAATGGTATAGAGCTCACCGTCATTGGACTGTGGACATATGGAAAACTGTTCTTTGGAGTGATGAATATCGCTTTACAGTCTGGCAGTCGGATGGACGCGTCTGGGTTTGACGGATGCCCGGCGAACGTTTTTTAGTGACTGCATTGTGCCGACTGTTAAGTTTGGTGGTGGAAGCATAATCGTGTGGGGGTGTTTCTCGTGGTTTGGCCTGGGTCCGTTAGTTCCTGTGATTGGAAACATAAACTCTGAGATGTATGTGGACATTCTGTACAATACTGCACTCCCAACTCTATGGCAATATTTCGGGGAAGGCCCATTTCTCTCTCTTCCAGCAGGATAACTGCTCCATTCACACAGCCAGGCTTGCACAGACGTGGTTTGACGAAATGTGTGTTTAAAAACTGGACTTGCCTTATCAGAGCCCCGATCTAAATCCCATAGAACACCTTTGGGACGAATTAGAGAGCAGATTACGCAGCCAGCCAAATCGACCATCCTCACTGCAAGCACTCACTTCAGCTGTGATGGACACCTGGAAGGCAATTCCTATGGTCACCTATCAAAAATGTGTGGAAAGTCTTCCCAAACGTGTGCAGGCTGTCATCCATGCAAAAGGGGGACCAACATCATATTAATATCTGCCTCAGGACACTCTAAGTCCATACCACTGAGTGTCGGGATACTTTTGGCCAGATAGTGTATATATATAATTGCAGACACGATTATCCTATTTTGTTTAATTTTCTATTATAAAATTGAAAAGTTTTTATTACCCCCTAATGCATATTGAGTTTAAACACTCCTATGTCTTAGGTAATAATAACCATATTAGATATTTTCGAAAAACAACTTTCGCCAAAATTATTTTTAAGATGCCTTTGTAAAGCATCAAAATCCATAGTGCACCGCCAATGTCGCTGATAAATAAAGAAAAAAATACCCTTTTCTATTGTGGTATTTACGGCTCTGCTATAAATTTTACTATCGAATGAGGGATGTGTATAAAAAGCAAACGTTAGTGGGCGTGTGTGTGTGTGGACCAATATTCTGTGCACTAACAATCTATTTTTCTTAAAGTATACTATGCTATCGGAAAATCGGGACTTATTTGGAGATTTCAATAACTATTTAAATTTCAGAATATTTATTCGTTTTATTTTGAGAAATTCGTAAAATATTTGCTTGTTTGATAGAAATATGTGCGGCCTGCGGCCGCCCCTTGGATTGGCCGTCCACGTACGGTGTACTCGCTGCACACCTGTTAGGATCGGCCTGTGTATAATAGAAACATAGGAATATAAAATTTAAAAAAAATATATGCAATAAATTATCTATATCAATTGATTTAAGTCATATTTTAAATGAAACAATCAGATATTCATCAATTTTAAGATTTCATTGAATATTGAATAATTCGAAGCATTCTACAATTGTTAAAGTTATTCAAGCATAAAGTATGAAAAACGGCATTTATTTTGGAACAGAAAATTCTCGATTTTATGTAGTAATATAATAATTAAGTATTGGTTTTACCTTTACAGTAGCAGTGTCAGTAAAATTATTATTTACGATCCCAGTCAGATTCATTTATTTAATATCCATATAGGAACGAAAGTGTCATGTTTTCACTTTTCCTAACTTTTATATTTGTTTTTGACAATATCTAGAAAAAATTTCACTGTAAAAAAATCATCACATTTTTTTCTCTCGTTACATTGGGAAATGTGTTGAAATATTTCTTAGTAGTACCTTCTAACTTAGGTTGAAAAAAATATCATTCATTTTGCATGAAAGATCTGAAATTGTAGCTCTTTTTTTATATGTTAACCCTTAAACCATTGTGTGTTTTTCAGTCGGTTGTGTGGATCTTAACCCTCTTTGGGTTGTTGTTTTTTTCCCTCTTCCTCCAAGGTGAACATTTTTTTAAAAATATTGGAGGATGAGTCCCCCCCCAGAAACGCGATTTTAATACAGCTGTTGCTATTTTACCGTAATTAAATAATCAAAATAATTAATTTTGTACATTTTCATGCATTATCCAAATTGTCTGCCCATCCTCTGAATTTTTTTTAGAAAATAATTCTCTTATGGTATCTTTCATCACTTTTATATATAAATATATCAGAATAATCACCTGAAATCTCAGCCACCTTCATGCTTTTAAGGGGTATCGGAACGCTCTATACTGATAATGTTAAAAAGGGCCTTTTCAATGTACCTTTTCTAAAAACCTGTTGGAAATACAATCCCCAAAGTTTTTTTGCAAGTTAAGCATACATCTAATATTATACTGAAATGAGCTTTTTTTGAAATTTCCATTAGTTTTTCTTTAAAATTTTTTTATTTGATGTATAGTGAGAAAACAGTGTTTTTCGACAGAAAAAAAATTATAAAAAAAAATGTATACAAAATTTTACTAAAAGCTCATTTCAGTACATACTAGAATATATAAAGAATGTGTCATGCAAGTTTTGTTGACATCAGATATATACTTTCTGAGAAGAGATACATCGAACCTTCGAAAGTGACATTTTGAGAAAAACGCATTTTTATAAAAAAAAGTTACCTTATCAAAACATTCCAGCTCCATATTTCAAATTTTCAGCATTTTTTAAATTTTCATCTTGTTTCATTCTTTTAAGTCTTTTTACTTTTCTAGTCTCCTTAGTTTTCTGTAAATTGGCATATCTTACCCTTGTACTGCTCTCTTTGTCGAGATGTTCCATGCAGCATGTCGCATAACATCCTCGCTCTATGTTAAGTTTTTTTTAAAAAATATCCAGCTTTGTTGCATTCCCTTTATTAAAGGATGCAATAGCATCATATGTACCAAAGGAAAGTGTTTCTATGTGCACAAATCTCTTTTTGGGGACACGAGACCAAGTAACATTATTAATGCTTTCATTCGGATTCTGCGTGTTTCCATGCAAGCACTTTTTCAATAATTTGGATCCGAAAGGTCCTAAAAATAGGCCTAATGGCTTCAACAACAGCAACTGGAAGTTTATGTTTGTGGAGATAAAGTTTATTTTCCAATTCAGCCTTCTTACACTGACACCATGTGTCAAGACCTGATGGACAAAATCTATGCTGTGGATTTTTATCCGTAGATATTTTGTGAAGAAATATTGCCCAAATAGCTTGTTTCATACACTTTACATTTGATAAATTTCTTCGAATGGCAAGACCATAATATGTTTGCAATTGATCAATAGTTGCTTCTGTTTAATCTATTTTTGCCACATAATGCTTTGCCATCTGATAATTTTTGCCCCTCATTTTTGCTTTGAAACGTCGGAGGCGAGATCCCATCCGTTTCATAACATGCCCTAAAGAAATTTTTAAAAAATGATGTCAAACTTCAAGCTGACCCAAGAGGAAGTGCAATGTTTACCTTTTTCTGTCCATTTAAATCGGTGACTCGCGTTTAGACGATTCTTTAAAAACAAAATTTTAGCACTTCTAACTAAGCTAGGGATAAAAATGAGGTATTTTTGGAAAGGTAATGAGCTGAAAAATTTAAAAAATGCAATAACCTGAAATTCACCTTTTAAAAAATTTTTACCTTTC
>BMAO01036830.1:0-16280 GCA_019973975.1 Trichonephila clavata
CAGAAATCCAAAGACTTTTCCTTATCTTTCGTAACATCAAATAGCGCCATGACACTGGCATAACTTGGCTTGTAATGGCTTCCTTCAAACTATGTTTACAGGTTTCCAAAAAATTATATAACAGCTTAATTCTTTCTAAATTCTTATATATATAGAAGATTTAACTCACCCACAAAGCTTACCTGGCCTCTTCATGCACCTGATGGGTTCATTTTACATTTTGACAGAAGTGCTGATTCAATAATCTCGTAATGTTTTTGAAGAGCATCAAAAAACATGGCATCCTCCATCACCACCATATTGGCATATCAATTATTACTAATTTTATATGAATATTTTGGAGAAGTTTGCCAAATTTTTAAAAAATAAATTTAAGAATTAAAAGAAATGTTTTAAAAGTATTACTTCAAAATCTTACCGAGTATTCCACCAGCCAGAAGGATATCAAAGAGTTTCACCGTAGCGTCGGTAATCTAATTTGGAACCAGCAGAATCCAGAAATTTGAAACCAATTCTAAGTCAGGCCCACTTTCATTAAGCCCTTGAATGATAGCGTCTCTAAAACCAGTAGGATCGTACTTCTCTTTTCATCTAAAATATTCAGTACAAGTTGAATGAACAAAATAAATTTTTTTTTTATATAAAGAAATCATGCATTGGGAAAATATGTAACCTGGTATTGTTATGCAAGATATTAATGAGCAATAAAGTCAAACTCATTTTATATTAGTTAATTACCAATTCCAATTCAGTAAGTTTGGATGCATTACTGAAATTCTGCATTTTGAAGGATTAAAAAATTTGCAGATGTGTTTATTCAGGTACAGATTTATTGAAATGAAATTTTTATAAAATTGTCCATGTGTTAAAAAATATCAGACTTAAAAACCGTTCAAACTAAATCGAATTAATAGTAAATATTTATTCCTGAAAGAGATTTTCTGCGTGCAGGATCTATTTAAACTCATCTTGGTTGAAATGTGCATATTTCAAGAAAAAGGAGACATCCTTAACAGCTTCTGCAATTCTCATCAACATTGGATCAAATTGCATTGTTAATAAATCAAAGGGACTAAATTATGATGTTAAAAAAAGTTAATATAGTTAACTTGCAAACAAGAATTTTCCATGAATTTACAAAATTATGTGTGGAATTCTTCAAATAGCCCTTTATCCAAATTTCAATCAATCCAAGTAGTAGTAGTACTTCTGAGATATTAATGAAAAATTATTATGGAGCCATATAGTGTGTGGATTTCTACAAATTATTCAAATGTAAAACATTTAACATGTCTTTCAGGCAGAATTGTTAAATGATTATTTTTCTAATTAGCTTTTACTTTAACAATATTGATACAGCATCAGATATTTCTGAAATTCTTCAAGAATAAAAAATATTGCGAATGTTTTCATGTTTTGAAGACAATCTATTAAGTGAATCAATAGTTAGTAACTAGTATGAAGTCGCTTAATGAAGATTTTTTTTCCAATATTTGACTTTTGACCACTATTTAAACAATTATGAGATAATTGCATGAAAATTTGAATTCAGAGTTCATTGTAGTAAAACATCCAAATATTTTTTTTTAAACATATATGCTACATTTTACTCCTTTTATTAGAACACAGTTTAATATAGCTCATAGTTATTATAATATTCCTTTTTAATACCAACCAACTTTGAAATGTTTTGAGTAGAAAATATAATATCCTTCCATGTTTGACACCTTTAAAATTAGACAACTCATTCTTTAAACTTAATAACTTCGAAGCATTTACAAAAGTTTTATGAAATAGGAAATTCCAGCAAGTCTCATAATGAAGAAACAGTAAATGTATGCGAGTGAGTGAATATTAACGTCCACTGTTCAGCTACACGAGGGCTTTTGGCGACGGTCATTAAAAATGTTATACTTCCATTAAAAGGTAGTTTCCTGTAATTATATTTGGTAAAATTATTTGAGAAAAATCTTGCAGCTCATTTTGATTAAATAGTTTTTGATACAAAGCCTGTTTGGAAAAACACTTCAATATTCGCATAGTATTATTAATTTAGAATAGTTTACCAAAGTTCTAAATCTCATTTTATGTTGTAGGCATTTAAAAAACATTAAAAAATTGCGCCGGTTTTATTTTTTTTAAAAAAATTCCAAAATGTAATAAGATGTCATATAATCAAATAGACGAATCAGAAGATTTGCAATATAGCACTAAAAACAACAAAAGAAAACATATTAAAAGCTAATCATGATCTACAGTGCGTTTAACCGAAAACGCTTAAAACAAAATATCGGATAACACGAAATAATACAACGGTCACGGCAAACTGCTAATATACTGCTGGCCACCGTAAATGCAACACCAAGAAAGACAAGAGATAGCACAACAAAATTTATTTTGTAGATAACATGTTGACCAAGTATCAAATGATTAAATTTATAGACTTCTGTGAAGTGTGGTTCCTGCAGAATCAATAGCCAGAGTAGCCGCCATTGTTGGAGATCACCGCTGCCACACGCCTCGGCATTGATTCAAGGAGACTTTCGATGTGTTCTTAGGGTACAGCAAAGCAAGCAACTTCCACACGCTGCCAAAATTGATCTGGTGTGGCAGCTGGGGGTGTAATCTGGGTCAATCGTTGAGCAACCATGGACCACATGTTTTCTATCGGCTAAAGATCCGGAGAGCGAGCCGGCCAGGGAAGCAATTCAATCTGGTGATTGACGAAGAACCATCGGACAATGCGTGCCACGTGTGGTTGCGCATTATGCTGTTGAAATATAACTGTGGCCAAACCTTGAAGGTAAGGAAGGACAACTAGCTCCAACACCTCGAGATGTAGCGCTGGCTGTTTAAAGTACCGGCAATGAGCACTAGATGCAGAGTGATATCCAATATCGCCCCATACCATAATACCTGGTGCAGGACCAGTGTGGCGGTGCATAACACAGCTGTTCAGCATCCTCTCTCAACAGTGTCTCCAGACTCGAATCCGACCATCGTGGGGTTGCAGACAGATGCGTGACTCGTCAGTAAAGACAACTTCATTCCATTCTGCCGCCCATATCCTTCTTTCATCGCAACATTGGCGGCGGAGACGTCTGTGGATCTGCGTCAAGAGTAGACCAAGCAATGGACATCTTGCGGACAGAGAATGGTACGCGCAGACACTGAATGATGCGTTACAGACTCAAAGTGCTGTGCTATGGTTCGTGATGTGACTGAGCGATCCGTCACTGCCATGCGCACAATTTGCCTGTCATCACGTGAAGTGGTGCACTGAGGTGGATGCGATCGACCCCGTCGTACCCTCCTCCATCCAACAGTCGCATATCCTCATTACAGTTGTTTGGTTTCGTCCAACACGACTACCGATTTCCCTGAAAGATAATCCACAATCTCGGTAGGCCACTCTATCCTTCCTCTGTCGAACTCGGATACTTGATCAAAAGCTGATCGCTGTTTTCTACGAGACATAACTGATCGTTTTTTGGAAAAAAAACCAAGAAAAACACAATTTCCGAACTTGAAATCGTCGAAATCTCCAAGCCTTAAATAGCGCTTTGAGGTGGCGCCACAGGCGTGCGTGATGTGTGTCTGCGCTGAAATTCTATTCATTTGCATATCTCACCTCCGCTAATGCATGTTGTAATTTTCATGTTATTTGCGTGCTTCCTTCAGGGTGTTGCATTTACGGTGGCCAGAAGTGTATTTTCATGCCTTTTTTCCCCATCTTAACATGAAAAGATTTCCCTTCTGGGAATGAATAAAATACGGAAAACACCAGAGATTTCAGAGGGGTGTAAAATGAAAGAGAGGTGGTTTCGCATTAGTTTTCTGTATTATCGGACTGTCCTACTGTATCATCGGAAGAATTCATGCGTTGTAGTACATGATAATATATGTACAGCCACAATCAGGACAGGCAAGATATTTTTGAGTTTGTTTAAAGCTCAAAAAATATCATCGATACAGATTACGATGGTGAAAATGAAATGAATAATGCATCTCCTATTCCCAAGTCATCCAAAATGGGGAACATCATGAAAAAAGTACGAGCATTTATTTAACGCACATTCCATTGGTGAAATAAATAACAAAATGGACGACATCGAACAATTTCTGGACAATTTAATTAAAAAAAAATGCAAAGAAAAATATCAGATTTTCCAAAATCTCGATAAATGTTTGGTTTTTCAAAAAACTTGAAAATTTCGTATTAAATTTCATAAAGTTCTTTCTTGTGAATGTATTTATTGATTTTTATTAAATACATGCATAAAAATACATATGTAAATAAAATGTACTTTGATAAGCTTAATTTTATTGAATACACTCATGGACAAAAAAATTAGCGCAACAAGGAGTCGTCAAAATTAAACGAAATTTTACATACGTAATGACTACTTTGACATAAGTAAATTATTAGAAAATCAAAGAAAAAGGATCATTTATTTCGGAGAAAAAGGCAAAAGAACGGAGGATTTAATACCCTGTTGAACCCCCGCTAGTGCGAATGCACAATGCGATGCAATCGGGCATTGAGGCATACAAGTTCTGTATGATGTTTTGAGACATTTCCTTCCATATTTGCTGTAACCTTGCCTCTGGTTCGTTCAAACTAGTGAGATGCCCAACTCGCCATCCCAAATGATCCCAAATAGGCTCGATTGGAGACAAATATGAGGATCAAACAGGCCAAGGAAGGGTAGTAACAGTGCGGAGACAGTCTTGTGACACCCTTGCTGTGTGAGGCCGAGCATTGTCTTGTTGAAGAATGGCTCCCGGGAGCCGTTGCATGAGTGACAACACATGTGTTTGCAGGATGTCATGGACATAACCGCTGGGCTGTCATGGTGCCACGGATCAATACTAGGGGTGACCGTGTATTGTAGGCAATGGCACCCCATACCATCACACCAGCTATGAAAGTGGTGTGTCGCTGTAAAGGTTCGTATGGTTCAAAAAGACACAGGGGCCCCTAGTGAAGGTGCTACCTGTGCCTGGATGGCGGCCGATGAAGCAGTTGGCTATACGCGAGCATTTCTTACGATGGGGCGGTCTTCTCGACGACTGGTCTGTCGAGGGCCTCCTGAGCCTGGTCTTCGTGTAAATGACATCTCTCGGATCCACTGGTCCTAACACCTCCTCACAATACAATCAGAGTGGCCTAATTGATGAGCTACTCGCCTAGCTGACCACCCAGCTTTTATCATGCCGATGATTCTCCCCCTCTCAAACTGCGGCAGCTGCTCATAATGTCTTCGACAATGGCGTAATGGCATGTCTACCTCAGCTTTTCCTTTGTAAACGATTCAGCCCAATCAAACAAGCTTTGGTTACCTGTTTTATACTCCATGGAGAACGACGTTAATCGCCCTCTACCGGCTATACGTAATGCGCAATCACGTTGCATTTCTAATCATTTGCATATCTCACCGACATGTACTTTCATGCCAGGTTTCGTTACGATCCCGCAATTATTTCTAGGTATGCTAATTTTTTTGTAAATGAGTGCATTTTTTTTGCGCAATATCCTTTAATACGAAAAAATATTTCAGTCCCCTGAGTTTCGCGTTAAACGATTTTCACTGTACATAGATCTACCCGCTTATATGTACACCCTATCTCCTAGTTAAAGAGAGTAATTTCATGTAATCTTATCCACTTAGCTCAATGCTTCTCAAACTTTAAACATTTGCGACCCAATATTTAATCCTAATTTTCATCTCTCTCTCTCGCCCCTCCCCACCATTTAATAACAATGTATTGAATTCAATAATACTATACTTTGACGTCAAAGCTACAATGCAGCTTAAACCTCTTAAGTACCACTGGTGTTTAAAAAAGTCTCGCTCAGCCAAAGCGTTAACTGCCCCAAACGTACATATACGTCTTTCCGAAGTACGATCTTTTCTGTGCACTGCTATCCATAAAATTATTCCAAAGGCTTTGTATTGCAAAAAAAAGGACCTTGACAGTGTTTGAAAAGGATTTACTTCTTTCAGAGGATTTGCTTTATGTATTTATTCCTTTTCTTACCCTCCCAATACATCACATTCGCGCGCCTTCGTGGAAAACGGTGGCATTGGCGAGCGAATCACTTGACTTTTAATCAGCAGTTAAGGAATTAATTATAAGATACAAATTATCAAGATAAGAGTTTATTTTTGTAGATAATTTTATATGACAAGAGCCCGTTGGGGGGTAAACTTGTTCTTAACTTAGTATTGTTAAATTAATTATAAAATACATTGTTTAGTACTGATGCATTTAAAAGTGTATTATATCAATGTAATTTATTTATTTTTTGTCAGAATGCATTTTGTTTACTTTCAGAAAATTAATATTTATAAAATAATCTTTTGTTTTTGACTTTTCAATATGCTCGCGCCCCCTCGTAGAGTCATTATGCCCCTGTACGTGGGTGCAACCCACAGTTTCAGAAACGCTAATTCGAGCAATAAGTGTCATTTCAGCTTTTGTATTTACGCAAATGTGGAAATTTAGGTCCATTGAAGCTGTCTACAGTCGCATTTCATATTCTGATCTAATTTGTTTTTGCATTTTAAATTGTTGCAATATGCCTAGAGAAATGTTTGTAACATAAATACGTTGATCAAAATGGCATTTAAATGTTTATAACTGTGTGTAAAACATATGCATTCTGCAAATTTCACAGCCTAAAATTTAGAAGCTGTTCCTGTTTAAATGTAAGTTTTGACATTTGAATCAGTTGATATGCCAATAAGTTGCTCCCTCCCCTTCATTGGCAAGCCTTCTGATTTATGCATTCTAGTTTCATTTTCTCCTCGAAGAAATATTATTTTATACGTGTTAGGTGTGCAAAACATTGCACTAGCGAGTATAAAATAATTTTGTGGAACCCTGGATCATAAGCAACAGAATGCTTATAATCTAGGTAGTACAAACAAAGAAAAATATTTTAATATTTTTTATTATATTATAATAAAAACCGGAGGAAATTACTCAAAAAAAGACTGACCTGCGCTAAATTTATGTCTTAAATTTCCGCGTAGGACCGTCTTTGAGAAAGACGATTTTAGGTATTCTAGTAATTATATAAACTCCGTAGAGAATGTGAATTTGCTTTGCATACATATTTACTTTTTCCTTCTGAATTTTTATTTTGACTTGCGGAAGCTTGCACCTGGATATGCTTGATGGAACACAGCTTGAAGACTGAAAGTAGAAATCGTATTGGTGTTGCGAGAAAGCACTAGGGGGGGGGGATGTGATATGGGAGGGCAACCACCGATGTTTTGAGAAACAGAAGAAACAACGCATTTTTGCACTTTTTTTATAGAAAAAAAAAGATAAATGCAGCTGTACACACACTATATATGACTAACACTACAACCTGTGAGGTCTTGTCATTTTTAAAGCAATGGTGCCTAAACATTCACATACATCAGCGCATTTTTCCCACGACCACCTCACAAAGACAATATGCATTTACTTATAATTTTAAAAAATCTGTGAAAAGGTTCGCCTCTTGTAGCTTTCTTTTGTTCAAAACGGTTGATCAGTCAGGAATTTGAAGTCACAACAAACTCTTTAACTTCGCACCGTTGAACCGACTGTTTTGCACAGGCTATAATTCCACTAAATTTTGTTTTAAAAATAATAATAGATGATTAGTTTTTTAAAAAAGTTTCCTGTAAGCTATGCCCTATGTGAAACAAAGCATTTTAATACAAAAAAAAGGTCAGAAATTTATATTATATTCCTTAGTTCAGTGCTTCTCAAACTTTCAATATTTGCTACCCAATATTCAATCATAATTTTCATTGTGTGTGTGTGTGCACTCCCTCCCTCTACACAAGAACAATGTTTTGAATTCAATAATACTATACTTTGACGCTAAAGCTACAATACGACTTTAGCATCTTAAGTGCCACCGGTATATGGTAAATATTTCGCTCAACCAAAACATTAATTTCCACGGACATATATATATACATTTTTCCGAAGTACGATTTTTTCTGTGCATTGTTATCCATAAAATTATTCCAAAGGCTTTGAAATGTAATAAAAGGACCTTGACAGTGTTTGCTAAGGATTTACTTATTTCAGGTAATTTGTGCAAATGCATTCCTTTTCTTCCCACCCCCAATACATCAGAAACGCGTCCCTATGTGGGGGAAAAAATGGCATTGGGGAGCGAATCACATATCTTTTAATTGACAGTTAAGGGATTAATTATAAGCCATACAAATTATTCAGATAAGTGTTAATTTTTGTATGTAATTTTATATGTGACAAGCCCATTGGGTCACTTGTAATTTATTAAACTTGTTCTTAACTTTTAGTAATGTTATATTAATTACAAAATACATTGTGCAGTACTGATACATTTATAAGTGTATTATATCAGTGTAAATGTGTATTTTATTATTTATTATTACAAAATATATTTGGTTTGTTTACTTTCAGTAAATTAGACTTTTTTTTAAAGAATCTTTTATTTTCGACTTTTCAATATGCTGGTGCCCCCCTCGTAGAGTTATTACGCCTCCTTAAGAGAGCGTGCCCCACAGTTTGAGAAACGCTGACTTAGCCCCTTACTGTGTCACCGTGTTTACTATTTTCTCCATATTAGCAGAATTTATCTATCCAATAGTTCTTCAGAACATCTCCTGTATGCATCACTTTTAAGACTCAATTGATGAAGCCGTGTTGAATTGTTTCCAAATATTTAGCCTGATACATTCATTTATAAATTAAGTATCAAAATTGTCTATATTGTCGATTTTGGTATATAGCCAGATCATTCTTTTATTTTATTCGTTGCTCTAAGAATTTCAGATATATTTATTCATACAACAGGTTTAAAAAATTTTAAAAATAATTTTAAAATATTTTTTCCGCATTCAGAAATTGGCCATAAATATGTAGGAAATAAACTGTTTATGCAATCAACTTTTTTTTAATCAATTCAACATATTTCAGGTATACTATTTGGTGTTTAGGTTTAAAAAATTGCTTTCCAATGGTAATTTACAACAAAAATGAATTTCTAATGAAAAATTATTTAAAATTATCTTCATGGTTTTATTATTTTTATGCAAATATTAAGTCACTAACACAAGATAAATTTTTTACTACATCTGCACCTATGTTGCATTGATAAAAGGAAAAAAAAACTTCACTTTATATTGTATGTACATGTTGTGTGCGGCCCATACATTAAATCTCATCGTCAATGACACTGCCAGCTCCATTGATGAAATTTCTGGTTTTTTATATAGTACAAGAGGTATGTAATTACTTTTCTAAGTCCCCATATCGATGGTACTTACCAAAAAAACATGTGAAAAGTCTAACTTTAAAACCATTAAGGGAAACAAGAAGTGAAGGTTGTATCAATGCCATTAGAACTCTTAAGCAAGACCTAAAAAATTATTACCACATATTAAAGGCCTTAACTGAAGATACTATCAGACACAGTAAAAAAAATTTAAACATTTAAACTTGTGTTCAATTTTGATTTGGTGTGATTTATTAGCAAGAATTGATGTATTGAGTAAATTGCTTCAAAATCCTAAACTAAACATTGTAGAATGCATCGAAGGCTTAGATAATCTTAAAAATATTTAGTTTCCCAAAGATCTGATGATAACTTTAAGATATATGTCGATTCAGTAACAACACTTGCAAGAGATTTAGGTATTGATCCTGAATTTCCCATCTCGAAGGTCGGGGGGGGGGGTCTATTTGTTTAGGAGGGCAGTTTCAAATTCCTTCCAGCAATTTGCGATACCTTCAGCTAATGGACAATTTACCATGTCCGAGTGCTATTCGATATTCTGCTTTCTGTGAGAGTTTCACAAAATTTCTGAAGAGAATTTCATGAAAGCCTGAAATGGACTTTAATATTAAATTACAAGTACAGGTGGAAAGAAGTATTGTGATAGATACAGACGGCATACAACCCTTTAATGAAATGACTTCAATCAAAGATATTTTTCCAGGTAAAAACAGCCAATTGAGGTATTAGAAATTATAGTCGAGAACGTTCTCCAAATTTTGCTTCAGCAATAAGAATTTTTTAATCTTACCTGTTTCTCTAGCTTAAGGGAAAAGAAGTTTCAGTATAAATGAAAAAAAAATTATTAAAAATTACTCGAGAAATAATATGACATAAGAAAGGTTTTCAGATTTAGCCATCATCTTTATTGAATCTGAAACCTCAGAAAAAATTGATTTCACCAAAACTATCGACAAATTTGCTTTCCAGAAAGCCAGAAAAGTTATTTTATAGTTATTTATTAAGTAGTCTTTCTAAAAGGGTTGATTTATATACTTTTAATTTCGCGACATTTATGCTTTAGTAATTTTTTAATGAATTATATTTTCCAAGTAAATACAGTTATTTTGCATTTCTAATTATAAAATGTCTATTTTTATTTCAAAGGTAGTATTTTTGTTTAATTAAAGTATTTCGTCACTATTATGACATATTAGCTGGTAAAAAAAAAAGGGTTCTGAACTTAGAATTGTATTTTCATTTTATTAACATTTTCCTTTATACAGGTAGATGAGTTTATAGCAACATTGTTAAGTATTAGTCAAAATATGAAAAATTCCCTAGAGGGGCGGCAGATTAGGTCTTTGCACATGGGTGGCCGACTTTTTAACCCGACTTTTCTTCAAACCACTGGCTTCTGTCAATCTTTTGACTCCTCCAAATGAAGCTGGTTCCTTAGGATCGTAGTAAAGCTTTTTCAATCTTTCCACGTCGTCCAGTTTACTGGTTGAGTTTTTTGTGATTCTGGTGAACTCTCTTGATTTGAGAGTTTTCGCACATCTTTCCAAGTTGTCCATTTTTTAGGACGAGTTTCACTCGCTTCCGGTGCGTTCTCACCATTCGAGAGTTTTCGTAATCGTTCTGCGGTTAATTTTTTAGCTCTAGTTGATTCTGGTGTTATTGCTGAGCTAGATTCTCTCTCTTTCCATTTCGGATCCATTTGTGAGAGAAGTAGCATGTCTTTCACATATTTATTACCAATCCACCCTAAGGGTATGTTTGCATCTAAAATTCCCTGCAAAAAAGTATTAAAGCCGGTAGGCTGACAGCCTTTTCATTTCTCATTAAATAACTGAATAAATCAATTCCATTACTACGGTATTCTATTTTCCCGTTCCTTTGCAACTCGTTCATATCGTTAAACATATAATTAACCTCTCTAAGCTTCTCCAAAATAGGTAAAATATACTTCTTCCTAGTTTTTGGAATTGTATAAGCAATATACTTTGCAATCATGTTCAATTTAGAAGGAGCAGGTGAGGATATTTCTTGCTCCGCTTCAGTTTCTTGCAAAAGCTCCTTAGGAATCTCAAATGGCTTCTGTGGAGGAGGTGGTTGCATCAAACGCTGATATTTTGGTATCCAGCGAGATAATAGTTTGGCTTTCACGTCATCTGGTGTTTCCTCTTCATTCAATAACTTTGAAATATTATCCTCAACTCTAATTTCTGGTTTATTAAGTTCATAGTATTCAGACACAAGGTCTTGAGGAACTAATGCCATTTTTCTAGCCATTCTATCAAATTCGTTTTCCTATTGATTTTCCCAAAAGACCACCAACAAAGCTCAAGACAGCTGGAAGAACGAGAGGTAAAAAACCCCCGGTTTGATTTGTGGTTAATAACTTACGCTTTCGAGCAAGAGATATACTTTTGTCAGCTAACTGGCGAATGGTTCTCTTGTAGCGACACAATCGTTTGACATTTGCTTTCGGGACGTTACCTGCTAATACATTTTGACATATTTCGCACAGTGTTTTTATCTGTTCGTTGGTGGCGCTCTTCAATATAGCATTTCTTTGTTGAGGATTCGCAGCAGATAAAACATGCAACAAGTGCACGTGTTGTCTGATTCGATTCATCTTTCTTCTGGCACAAAAACCCAATTAATACCTTTTTGATCTGGAAAAATAGATTGTCGCAATCTCTGTTCTTCATCCGTCGTTGGAAAGCAATCTACCAGTAAGAACTGATATTTTTCTGCCGTTGCCTTTTTATAGGCATCCATGAAAAACTTGGAACGGTTAGGGAACACTTGCCTGCCAAAGCACGCAATTTGGGATTGATCTCTGTTATTTTGAAAGAGTATTATATAATGTGCATTCAGGCTGATGTCTCTGGCAACTCTAACACGAGGAAAAAGATTCTGTGTTATCAAAATTATACTAAAATTTTTATGATGAGATTCTACAGTAAACATTTGTGATATCTCTGACGACAAATTATTCACAAGATCATCAAGAATCAAAAGATCAAATTTTTCGTCGGCTGTTGGTAATCCAGATAGGAATTTGATATTTTTCTCGGTGCAGAACCCTGGCTGAAAAATCTTATAACACCATACCACTTTTTTAATCGGAAGTTCATAAACTTGCTCAGAAATAATTTTTCGAGCTAAATGAGTTTTTCCACTTTGACTCGGCCCATTTATTATCATTGAAGATGGGAATTTGAGTCGCAGAAACATTGTTTAAACACTTGTTCTAACTGAAGTAGTTTCGAATTTCAACAAACTTCACACACTTTTCTGAATTCTTTTTTTGTTAATTGAATCCCAAGAATCTCAGGGATGGGATTCAGAGTTCGGTTGGAGAAAAAATATCGCAAGTCGAATACTTGTTCTTTATTTTTAAAACAAACATGAAGGAAAATTTTTCTTCCAATATGTTTGGAAAATATGCATGACGGGTTAGTGATATTCACTCTTTGAGACGATTCCAAAGATGTTTGTGCTTGTAAATATATAAAAAACACTACAAGCTCAACAATCACAACTGTCAACAAAACAATAATATTAGACCAGTTTTGTTTCATTATGTACCTCTTTAGAAAACTTATTCTTGAATGAATATAATTATGGTGAGAACTTACTTATATATTCATAAAATACGCTTCTTATCTAATCATCCTACATTTTTTTAATCGATTGCATAGACGTTATGTCTGTCAGGATTGAACCACAAGAAAAAGAATCGATTACATAGAAATTCAAGTTCTTTGCTTCTATGCCATCGATTCTCTACTAGCTAAATCTAAAATAGTTATTTACATTTTCGTTAAAATTATTTTTCCCTCGAGTTTTTTATTAGAGGGTTTTTCTAAATAATATAAAATAAAATAAATAGTTTTTCAGCCTCTGATGTAAGACATATTTTTAACATTGATTAAAGTTAGTTTGAAATCAATTTTTTAATCCAGCTACCAACAAAAAAATTTTCGATAGTGTTTAGTCCAGATACCAACAATATATACTACTTGTTTCACAATTTTTTCTAGTATTTTTATGAATTGTCATACTTTTACTTTTGTGCATTGATTTGTTGATTTTAATTATCATTCTAGACCTGCAAGAAAACCATAGGCCATTACCTAGAACTGCACTCAAATTGACAAGAATGATAGCTGATGTGGTGTTTCATTTTCCAAACTACATCATTTGAGTCTAATTCAAATTTAACATGTATAACTGCATTATTATAAATATTCTATACAGGAATCCAACACATTAACTTGAAAGTTACTGGTCATGAAGTTTTTCACCATGAACCAGTTGATTATTACAATCTTACTTTCCCGTGTTATCTTATTTCAATTATTTTGATGAAGAATATTTTTACAAAATACACTTTATCAACATTAAACAATTACCTCTTTTACGGGTCTTTATTCGTTGACCAGATAGTGTCGGCTTTTCAGTTTTCTGACTCATACAAAAGCAGCTAGAATAAAAACTTCAATTTAATATGGCATTTTGATGTCGATAAAGTATCTTCAAACACAGACATAACTAATAAGTAAAAAAAATGTAAAATATCAGCAAGCTTTAGTCATGTATTAATTTAAATATCACCAATACACATATTTTTAAAAAAATCTTAAGCATAAATTAGAGTTAGAGAATTTGGACAGTTGTAACAAAAACTAGGGCTAACCTGAAATACAAATTACAATTTTATCTCAACTCAGTTATATAATAACTGTTATAAATTAGTCCAGTTATTTTTATCAGCAGCAAAAGAAGCATTCCTTAATGTTTACTTCATAATATTTTGATGTATTCTAGAGGATTATTCTAAAGCATAGTTATTTAAATCTAGAACATTGAAGTCCTATCAAATTTAACATGTATTTCAAATTTTTTCACACAGTGGTTTTGAAAGGATTGTGACCATAAATTTGTACTACTATATTCATTAAGCTATTAGTATCATCATTCAGATTACAGCATCTTTAAAGCATTACTTGAAGTAATTTCAAAATGAAGCATTATTATGACTAAGAGCAAGGTAGAAAGCAGTTTGAAGTTATTTTATTGATCATGACTCCTTTATCATATTGGGTGGTTTATCAAACATGGAAGTGTTTCCTCTAATACAGTTGTAAGTTTGTTTCATTTTATACATATGAGGACATTTAGAGAAATTTGCTTTTAATTTTGTTAAAAATAGGCAAAAAGCCCTAATAAAAGCACTTAAAAACAGTGACCTCACTTTACATAAATGAATATTATATCTATTTTGAGACAATCAACTCTTAACTGTGTGTTAAAAAGAGTAATTCTTTTCAATTTAATTTTAAAATGTGGTAGGAAGACAATTTCTGGCTCTTTTTGGAAACAAAGAAAAACCTATACAAATTTATAGAACAACAAAGGAAATTAAATGCTCAATTGTAGGCAAAAAATTTGATTTCCCAAACAGGAATACTATGATTACCTAAACTCAGTGGCACAACAGCCCATGAGGGCCAAGGCCTACTGTGCCCATCTCAGGATATGTAACCTTTGGTACTGAGGTGCATGAGCATATGTCCTAATCAGGGGGTCAGTCTGAAGTGAAGCCCTCAGTGTTTAGTCCCCAAGCAAGCTTGGTACTCATTTATCGACCCACTGAAGGGATGAAAGGCTGAGTCGACCTTGCCTGCCTGAGGATAGAACCCCAGACCTGTGGTGTGAAAGTGCGATATACCACTCAGCCACTGGGCCTAATACTATTATTAGTTCAGTGTAATGTAAGGGTCTTAATTTAGTGTAATGTAAAGTGAAATATGAATCAGAAGAGATTTAAAACATACCACAAAATTTTACTACAGTAATTTTTTTTATAATTTACTTATACACAATTTCCATTTAATAGTAATTTTTAATAGAACTATCACTGAAAAATACCAAAGCTAGTATATGAACAATATCATTTTTACTTATACACAAATTTCTGAAGAAGTTTTTCACATATATTAGCTCATAAGGACTATTTTATAGACCTTAACATTCAAAGATCAATCTATATATATAAAAATGTTATATTGGTTTGTGTACGCTTCCATAACTCAAAAAGTTCTGCATGGATTTATCTGAAATTTTGACACAACGTTGCATTTGACTCCGGTCAGGTTCTTATGTACTTTTTATTTTGAAATGCACTCTAAATTTTTTTAAATTTACTTTTAAGTGATTTTTTTGGTGTTATGACGTCATACGATATCATGATTCGATCTGAATGCTGAAATTTAAGCTTTACACATAGTTTTTTTTCCGGATTATTACATACTTTTTTACTATAGTTAAGTTTATTGGTTGTCATATTTATCAATTTTTTTGTTCTTTGATACGTAATTGGGATTAATTTTGTATATTTTTAACTGTTTAAGACTTTTTTTATTTAAATTAATGTAATTTTTTTTATCAGTTTTGGGTTATTTTTAATTTCTCTATATTTATTACTATTTTTATAAACTGCATGAACCTATTATGTATTTTTGCATTTAATAAATTATTTTTATTAACTTCTTATTTTTTTGTGATTTGCATTTAATTAATTTTTGCTTATGATTTTTTTTCTTACATATTTTTGGGATTTTTATCTGATTTTTTTTATGATTATTTCTTATTTATTTTTGTGATTTGCATTTAATTAATTTTTGCTTATGATTGTTTCTTACATATTTTTGGGATTTTTATCTGATTTTTGTTTATGATTATTTCTTATATGTTTTGGGGATTTCATCTGATATATATTAATGATTATTTCTTATTATTTGTGATTGCAATGTGTTTCATTGTCTGATTGAATCTTTAAATAATTTGAAATCAACCAGTTTTTCCTCATGTTTTAAAACTCAAATTAATTTTAAGTTCTCAGGCCTCCATTTCTGTAATTAAACCAGACTATCCATTAAGAAATTTATGCCTAATATATAAGATTCCCAATTGACTGGATGGGCCAACTCTC
>BMAO01036831.1:0-14353 GCA_019973975.1 Trichonephila clavata
TTATAAAATACATAGGACCAGAGGTTCTTAAATTGTGGTCCTCGAATTCTTGGGGGTCCACGGAGTCTCATGTAACGGTGAGTTTTCTCTCTTTACAGACTCCAAAAAGCCTCGTGGAAAAATTGAAAGATGTGCGATACTAGACTAAATTACTCAATAGTCCCCAATGAAGAAACTCTAGTAGAACTTGTATTTTGATCAAGAATATTAAGTCGAAGAGGGATGTATTCCACTAGCTTGAGCTTCGGTGATGTCACCCTGATATATAAGGGAAGAAGGGGAATGGGGACTCGGTGGTCGAAAGTTTAAAAACCTCTGCAATATACAGTACTGATACATTTATACGTTTATTACATCAGTGTAAATGTGTATTTTTAAAACTTGTAAATGTGTAACAGTAAATTTTTAATTTTTTTTAAATCTTTTATTTTCAATTTTTTTATATGCTCGCGGCCCCTACGTAGGTTTATCACGCCCCCCCCCTACGGGGGGGGCGCCCCACAGTTTGAGGAACGCTCCCTTAGGACAACATCAAAATGGATTAAATACCTTTAATATTTAGTACTTTTTACTATAGTACATATTGTGTAAGAGATTATTGATTACTCTTATCTAATACTAAAGAAACAAAATATTAACTACCTCGAATTCTCTTTTTTTTCTAATATATTCTTCCACAAATATTACAAAACTTACAACCAGCAGTGGGTTTATATAGAAGTCTAATTTAGGGAAAAGATAAGGATTTCTAGTGATCTTTTTCAGAAATACTTCCACAGTAATTAATGTTACCGTAGCATTATTTAAATTAAATACGTACGCCTGGATGTGCATAGCATATAGGTATTAGGTATACAATTTAGAAAGATATTAACCTATATAGATTACAGAAGAAAGCTTGAGCAAAAGCACACCAACAACTAAATTTCTTTGAAACCATCCTCTACACATTACTAGCAGTTTTGTTCAAAAACATATTATATCAGTTTGCAGACTTTGTGACGGATTATACGCAGTTCTACTAATGCCTTCATATCTCTTTAAGGAAAATATTTATTTCAACCAACTTTCATCGAGTAAGGAAACGTGATTATGTAAATGTGGTATATTATATAAATTCTGTTTTCACGAGTTTGAGGGGGGGGGGGGGTGACACGTTGGTGTTGGCAAGTAAGAGTTAACATAAAGTCTGCGAATTAGTTTTTAGTTAAAGATTACAGAGCGTGAGCCCACGACATTGATCAAGCCGAAGAGAGCACCAGCAAGTTTCCAGTGTAAGATCCGATGCATAAAAAGTACAGGTACTGTACGCTTGATTAAGTAGAAATTTTAGTGTGAGACGTAGTTATATATTGAGCGTATTTAAGCTGTCTTAGATTCAGTAGAGGGTCTGTAGTAGTATAGTAGTGTTACATAATATCACATCCGCGCTCTAATGTATTTCATCCACCTTAATTAGAATTGTATTGTGTCTGACTGATAATTAGAATTAATAAATTGATTAGATTGAAAACATGTCTGTGGATTATTCTGTTTCTCCCACACATTTAGGCGGGTTTGCAGGTAGACGAGAGGGTTCAGATGTAAGCAGGAACCAACCGCTATGACAACTGGACGTCAAAAATCATTGACTTCATTCTATAAGGCCTTCATTTTTATTTAAATTTTACAATAAATACGCTCTTGATAGTGAAATTCGCGCAGCTTTCATTAAAATAATATAAAATTAACTTAAATTCAAAGTTTTTTTTTAAAAAAAAAACATTTATTCTTCATTTTTTTTGTGGCTAAAATTCAAACAAAAAAAAAAGAAAAAAATAGCAAACAAGATGTTTCTGTGGTTTTTTCGCAAGACCGTTACTGAAATTGTTTTATTACGTAATAATCTATAAAAGTTCTTTTATGGGTGACATATAAGCACAGACAGGCATTCACTTAATCAAAACTTTCGGATTAGAACGTTTTTTTCTTTCATTGTGAATTCTCGAAACCTTTTAAGATGTCTGCTGAATCATACACAAATCAGATTTATGTATTTAACAAAGTTCGTGTGAGTGTTTAATTGGTGGTTTGAAGGCACGTGTCCATGATGCTCTTTGAAAAATAATTAAAAATTAAAACATATACTTCTAGGAAATACGTTACATCAAGTATATCCATAGCAGATGGCAAAAAATAAGTTTAAAATTTTAAGAAAAACAACAAAAGCGCATTCGAAACGGTTGAATTTATGAACTAAAAATTTATTTAAATGCAAAAATGGCGTGGAATATTTTGGTTCACAATATAGTTTTTAAATGAACAAAAAAAAACATTTTTTTTTTTTTTTTACATTAGAAATTTAGAGCATCTTTTAGCATTAAAATATAGAGTTCAATTCTGACACACATACTTTCCACCATAAATAATTATTCAATATTAATATCACATTCTCCCTATACTAACTTAAGGAAAGCATCATATTTTATTAGACGATTCAAATTTTCATTTAAATCAAATGTGTTTCTCTTTTCGAATGAAATATGTTTCCTGTTTCTTCTCCCATAGTTTGATATAAAACGAAGTTTAAACATTCCATATTAAAAGAAATTATTCCATATTTAATTTATTTTCGGCAAGATTAGCACTCAGAAGTGTGTACAGACCTCTCTCATGGAGGAAGGGGAGTACATAGATAGACACAAGTAGACGAAAGCACCTAAGAGTAATGGTAAAAATTAAAAATCTGTTGGTCTATGGGGGAGGGGGTTGAACCCCAACCCTCGAGTATGCCATTGTTAGCGCTATGTGTGTGTAATATGTATTCCTAATTCTATTCCAGAGGAACAATTCTATACTTAATTCAAAATTTCTCAATTTTAAGTAGTTACATCACAAACAGGAACACGCGCAAGTGAGTGAATATTAACGTCGCACTGTTCAGCTACACAAGAGCTTTTGGCGATGGACCGCGTCATGTTGAACCATGGTCAAGTGAAGCGGACGATATCAGAGCTGGCACCCCCTCTCCTAACTACCCCACCACACCAACTGGAGGACTTTTGAGCTCTTGACAGATTTAACGTGCATCGCGCCCCTACACGGCGAGTCTTCAGTGGTACTGGGCTCGAACTCATGACACTCTAGCCATGATCCGATACCTTGACCACTTAGCTACCGCGGCTCCGAACACGCGTAAGATAATCACACATAAACTTACATTAATATTGGAATGTTTGGCATCTGCAATTTGTTCTAAGCAATTTTTCTTGATTTTGTAGTACGACATACTTTATCCATTCATATAACACCCTGTACTGTGTAATTATGTATCAAATACTTAGTTCAAACTAAGTTTTCTAATACATTAACCCATTCAGGACCAGGCAATTTTTCCAATAATGTCAAAATTTATAGTTCATAATCATATCAAATTCCATACGTTCCAAATCCAGATCACACCGGTGTGATTACAGATCTCAGAATAGGGAAGATGCAATTTCACATATGATACTGGAGGCCGTGAAGTCATCATATATGTGTGATTATGGTCTTCAAAGGGTTTAAGAGCACGGACTCATCTAAAATCAAATGCTGAAGGTTTCATTGGAAGTTTTACACAATTGGAATAAAAAAATATATAAAGTTTGTATTAATTTCGAAGGTAATTTTTAAAAATTTTTCTTGATAAATGTCATAGTTCTCAATAAAAGAATTTATTTTACTTTCTTGAAGAAATAATACGTTTAAGGCTGCTTTTTCGCCAAATGTATGAAAGCATGAATTGCAAGTGGAGCATATTTTTAGACAGAAAAACGTCTCATTTTTTCATGAAAATTTGCAGAGTTATAATTTCTATATTTGTTTATAACATAGAGTTTTTAAAACTTTAAAATATAACATAGATAATTTTTTTTTCCTTTTAACCTGTAAAGGGATAGTTGATTATCGCATTACGGTATAGCAGAAAAAATGCAAAACATTTTACGCTAGAAATGGGTCAACTGAGATAAAAATGAATTGTATGATAAGTGGTTCTCTATAGGACAGCAAAGCCAGAATATGTTAGCGTTGGAGTACTTTTATATCTGACAAAACATTCTGAATTCAGTTCTATTTTTTAAGGGGTTTCAGGGGTGTTAATTTTGTCTCGAGGGGTGAAAATATAAACAATTTTGAAACAAGTAAACTTCTTTTAAATTTAAATTAAATAATTCAAATCTTTTGCAGATTATTTACAAATGTTTCAAAAAAGTACAAAATGTTTGAAATATAATCATAATTTTAAAAATTATAAGCATATGCAAATAAGAAATAATTTTGTAATACATATACGTAATTTTTTAGTTGCGCACGCTATTTTCTAAAACAGTAGCCTTTGATGCATAAAACTTTACAGAATTATAAAATGTATCATACTCTTTAAGCCCTACTAATTTAAGAATAATATATATTTGCATTTCAAAATATTTGAAAAATATTGTTATTTTTAAAAAAAATTTAAAAAGTAAATATTTTATTTTTAAAAAGTATAATTTATTATTCTATTTATTTAAAAATACTACGGTGTAATAAGGATGCATTTAACTTTATAAATCAATTTATTTCTAGTAATTAAGGCTAATAATTTAGAAAATAGGATGCGCAAAGTAAAATTTAATTAAAATTTCTTATAGAAATATTTCTTATTTTCATATGGTTATAATTTTTAAAATTATGATTATATTTTAAACATTTTACACTTTTCTGAAGCCTCATTCCTTTATAAATAATGTGTAAAAGATTCGAATTATTTAATTTTAATTTCAAACAGTTATATATATTTGAATAATGTTTATATTTTCTGTCCTCTAGAGAAAGTAAACACCCACGAGACGCCTTAATATTCAGTTGAGACTGCCTTAAGTTTGGTAAAGTTAAAAAAAATGATAAAAAAAATTCATTTAAAATCGAAAACAGTTATATTTGTAAAAAAATACACCCAAAAAACTTTTCATAGGTTAAGGGTTTTTTTTTATATTGTTTACAAATGGGAAATAAAAAAATTTACACTTTTCAAAAATATTTTTTTTTAAATCACGTATCGTAAAACAAAAATGCTGTTTCGTAATACTAAGCCTTAGAAATCAAATTTTAAAAATATTTAAGAACAATTTAAATTTTTAAAAAAAATGTTCCCAGCTGCAAGAAAAAATCTAAATTTTTTAAAGAATCCTTTTTATAATCAAGCTTGGTTACTTTAATCAAAAGAAAAGAACATAAATTCATCAATTTTGAAGGTTTTCATCTACTCTAATATGAACTAATTTGCCCGAAGGTTTCGGCCAGAAGGACTAATGATAATACAGCATAATCAATTCGCCAGCATGTGAAAAAAAAAGAGGGAGCGAAAGAAGGACGAACATGCTTGACCTTTTAGGCACGGCCGAGCATCCGCATTACCCAAGAGAGTGTTCAAATTAATACAATGCTTTTCTTTCTTTTTAATGCCCAAAAAGATGTAATGCTAACGTTCTTTAATAAAATGTTCATTCCGGGGCGCCGTTAAAATCAAAATTCGGGCGTGGTGAGGTCAGATGTCGCAGCAGCCGTTCTTCTCAATCAGGAACCTTTTCTGATAAGGCACCGCCTTTCTTACGCCTTAATGACAAATTCTGTAGATAAAAGGCGATGAACAAAAAAATAAAATGACATAATATCACCACTCGGGGAGATCACGTGGGCCAGCTGTCGAGTCCAATCCCACTTTTTGTCTTATGATTCTGAACTCCACTAAATCACGACCTTTGCTACAGTGGCATTGTCAGAGGCGGTCCCCAGCGTAATTGGTGTTGGTCCTTTTAAGGAGGTTTTTTGCTTAATTGTCATTTACGGCTTCTTTTTCAGCCGTCATTTCCTCTTTAGATGAATGGGATGGTTTTTAATGTAATTCGCATTTATACGTTTCTTGGAACCTTCTTCTTTTCTTTTGCCCACTTTCAGCTCATCTTTTGTCATCACTCGCTGGGGTGGTAGTTAGTGTGATTTGTTGCTATGCGAACTTCAAACAAAAGACGAGGTTTTTAAGCCGGAGTTGATTTATGGCTTCGAGTGAGAGTCGTCCTTTACATACCGTCAGCATTGGAATCATTGTTTTTTTAGTGTAGAAATGAGTGTAAAAAAAGCAGTTACACAAAATATTTTTTATAAAAACCCTTAAATAATTCAAATGGTTGTTTCTATACAGATTGTTAATAAATTATTCGATAGCCTTTTTTTGTTATTTTGATAAAATTTTCACATTAGCAGTGAAAAATTACATTTCTGAACTTGCTAAGTATGAACGTTTTTGAAAGGTCTCAAGACTTTTAGCTACTACACGCCCCCTGTAGAAGAAATAATTAATATTACAAACTAATATTAGGAATCGCTTATTTCATGCACTCAAAAAATCTGTAGTACCCTTCTATAGGAATCAAATATTTTCTGCTCAGTAAAATCTAAAAGGATAGAGTATCTTTTTATAGGAATTGATATTTTATTCACTCATGAGAGTGTGTAGGATAGTATCTCTCAACAGAAATCGTATATCTCATGCACTCATGAGAGTCCGAAAGATACCTTTCTTCGGGAAAGGTATGAGCAAAATCATGATAATCTGTATAATAGTATCTCTTTACAGGAGTCGCATATCCTACGCACCCATGAGAATCTGCAGGATGGTACACGGAGAAAAAAGAAATACTCAAAACTGAGCACATGGACTTACTCATTCTGAAATGAGTTTGTTTATATCAGATTTGAACGCCTGCATTTTCAAATATGAAACATTACATGTGTGTGTGTGTACTCAAAATTTCAAAAAAATGGTTAATTAACACTATCAAACAAATTAAAAAAGATATTCAGGATTAAAGAAGTTTTTTAATATACTGGCTACATATTTTAAAGATAGGGGTCCAACAACAAATTTAGTTCTCATAAATCTTCCGAACTATTTTTCCTTTCTACCACGCTACCCGCGGACGAACACATGAGTACTATATTGTTTTGATTTTGTTATGACTTTAAGTCAAAACAGTCTTTTTCTTGACTTTAGAATTAAAGTTTTCACCTATTTTGTTTTAAAAAAGTATGTGCCTTGTTTTTAATATAAGGCTTTTATAGGAATTTAGCGAAAAAACGTGAAAAACTTTTTTTTGACGGATTGCTTAAAAAAAACAAATTTAAGGTATGTGGCTACCTTCGGAGCATTTTATTGAAACACATTTTCAACTAAAAAAACACTTTTTTCTTTAAAAAGGATGTGTATAGAACTAGGAATTAAGGTTAAAGTGTAGTATGGGGGGGGGGAGAGGGCCTTGGCGATGTCAAATTTTTTTGGTGACCAAAATCGATCGCCAAGCTACTTCACTTAGCGATAGGTTTCCCGAAGCCAGAATGAATTCATCTCACCATAATATCTATATAAAAATCCAAAGAAAAATCGCCAAATCGAAAGGTCCTATATTACACTTCAGTCAGGAATTAAAATACAATTCCACAAAATTTTAAATTATTTTGGATAGATTGGGAATTTTTAGTGAAAAATTGCAGTTACAGTAAACCTTGTATTGAAAATTCTAATTAATATATTCAAATAATATTAAAACTGAACAAAAATAACAACATTATCTGTGCTTAGAGCGATAAAATTTATAATATTTTTTGAAATTTGTCAATTTTTTAAAAAAAAACATGTTTTTTTTCTCACAAATTGTATGTGCAATAAAATGCATAAATACATACATAGAGATTATAGTCTATAATACAAAAAAAATTTTCTGAAAATTTCAATTCAATATCTTATAAAGAAATCCATTTGTGAACTTTACCGTGAAGCCAAAAAACATAGTTTCTCAGACAATGCTTTTAAAGATTTAAATACAATATGAAAAATGTTCTACTCGTTGTACATTTCTTAAACTCCCCATATTTATAGCTCAAACTCTTTAGCTTCATGTTTAACTAATTTTTTAACCCTTTTGCTGTTTTCTGGAGAGTTTTATAGATTATAAAAATTGTCGAGTTTAGTAAAATTTTCATGAAAAATAGCAATGAGGATCTTTTACACAAAATTTTAATGAATGTATTCAAATAATATTTATACAGCACATAAATAATGGAACATCTTTATATGTATTAGGAATTAAAAGTTTTTTAAATATGCCAAATTTTATGCAAAAACTGGATTTTTGAAAAAATTAATGATTTTTTTTTATTTAAATGCAATGAAGTACATAAATACAGTGAACCCCAAAAGTGTTCGTACACTTGCAGTTTCCTATAAAATTTAATGATTTCGACTAATAAAAACTAATGTATAGAAATTGTAATTTTTTTATGATATCTGCAACTTGTTCTTAATGGAATGACATAATTATTTTTTTTAAAATAGTATAACTATTATTTTTAAAAATTAATAATCAAAAAGCTACTGAAAAATTACGCCACAAAAGTATTCGTACACTTAACAAAAATCTCAACATAGCTTTAAATATTGTATTTCTTTCTTAATTTAGAACTTAGTAGGATATCTTTTAGTGTCCACAACAACTTTTAAACATCTTGGTATAGATTTAATCAGTTTTTTGTAATTTCTGCATCGATTTACCTCCATTCTTCTGTGATTATTGTTTTTACTTCCCATTATGTGTTTATATGTCATGTTTTCTTTTTATTTTAAATCTAGTTCTCCCCAAATATGCTCTGCTGGGCTAAATAAATTGATTGAGGAGGTGTTTTCACAAAATTTTGGGGCAGTTATAAAAACACCAGCGGTGTACATTAAGAGCATCATTATCCTGTTAAAAAATGAAGTCATATTCAATATCAAATTTTGGACAGACAATTTAAAATTTCTCTTTAAAATATTTAACTAGAGCTCATGATTCTCAATACCATCAAAAATTACCTAATTCTGTAGTTGATTTACGCCCCCATACAAGAACACTTCCACTTCCACTTCCATCCTACTAGATTCTTGTGACTAAGTTTCAGAAAATTCAAAATTGTCAGGAAAGTGATTGGGATGACAGAAAATTCAACATTTTTGGTTCTGATGGGCATATAATAGTTTTAAAGGAAAAAATGAGGCATTTAATCCCGTGAATTTATGTGGAACAAGAGCTCCTCCAACTCCATGCTTTAACACAGAGGTGTTCTTGCAGGGGAGGGTGAGTGTAAATAGGCTTCAGGATTAGGTAATTTGGTATTTTTTTATGGTATTTAGAATCATGAGCTCTATTTAAATATTTTAAAGAGAAATTTTAAATTATCCTCTCAAAATTTGGATATTTTAGACGACTTCATTTTTTAACAGGATAATGACGCCAGGCGAACTGCTCTCAATGTACACCGCTGGTGTCTCTAAAACTGTACCCAAAATTTTGAAAACACCTCCTCAATCAATTTATTTAGCCCAGCAGAACATATTTGGGAAGAATTAGATTTAAAGTAAAAAGAAAACATGACATATAAACACATAATGGGAAGTAAAAACAATCACTGAAGCATGGAGGTAAATCGAAGAAGAAATTACAAAAAACTGATTACATTTAAAGACATTTAAGACAAGACATTTAAAAGTTGTTGTGGACACTAAAAGATATCCTACTAAGTTCTAAATTAAGAAAGAAATACAATATTTATATATATATATAAAGCTATGTTGAGATTTTTGTTAAGTGTACGAAGACTTTAGTGGCGTAATTTTTCAGTAGCTTTTTGATTATTAATTTTCAAAAATAATAGTTATACTATTTTTTAAAAAAATAATTATGTCATTCCGCCAAGAACAAGTTGCAGATATAAAAAAATTACAATTCCAAAATATTAATTTTTATTAGTCGGAAACAATAAATCTTATATGAAATTGCAAGTGTACGAACACTTTTTGGGTCCACTGTATATACACAGAGATTAGATTTTGATTCATAACACAGATACAACTAAATAAAACATGTTCTAAAAATTTAAATTCAATATCTTAAAAATATTTTGTGTAGGGATCAGCATCTGGTTTTGTTAACTCCAATTCCAGTTTACTAATTATGCTATAAATTTGCTTCTAGATATCGTAGAAACAAAAATAGAGTGTTTTATGGAATCTGAAATGTATTGGCTATAAAATAAAAACACAAAAGTAATTTTGAAAATTTTCACCAAAACTGCGAATTTTGGGTAGTCACATATCTTAATGAAATTTACTTGATTCATAATAAGTCCTATTGTTTGATTTTTTGGGCACTTGTTTATAGGCAAATAATAATTTAAGTATTCCTTTGCAACAATGGAATAATTTTAGTTTTATTTTCATATTGAACTTTAAAATGGCTATTTCAAGAATACCTTTATTGTGACTATTGTTTATTTGGATGAAAATAAATGAAGTATATATATCAGATTCTTTGTATTTAACCCAATATAAATATATTTTATACTTTTTCTCATTAAAGAAAGGTAGAGAAAAATTATATTCTTACCGTAAAATCTGGCATATCATGCATACCATCGTATAACACGCACTTATACTTTCAAGTAGCAATTTTTAATTTCTATGTTTATTTGCTGTATAATGTGCACCCCCTTTTTCATGAAGAAACCTGAGATATATGTGAGCCATGCTCTTAAAGTTTGAAAGTCATTTATTCTAAGCTTTAGTAAAAAATAGTATATATCTAGAAGTGCAACCTTTTAAGTTCATAAGGAACGCCATTTCTTTTAAATGAACAACATTTGAATTTATGTAGAAATCTAATTTTTTTCCTATGCTCACGTTTTTTTAAAGCTTTCATTTTTATACCTGGCATGTAACATGCACACGTAAAATTCAATCTTATTTTTTGTGTTAAAAGTGTACATCATACGCCAGATTTTACAATGCATATTACCACAACAATGACAATGTTCAAGATAACTTGTTAAGTTGGTGACCCTGATTTTGCATGAGTCGTATGCGCCAGATTGACAACCGTGTGTTTATTACATATAATTTCGACAATATGGTTGCAATAATATGTAAGTACCAAAAATTAATACGGCTTGGGTACAAAAACTCCTATTTGCAGGTATGCTGTACACAAGTGGGAAAAACATAAGAAATCTTGGTACTTATGTATTATCGCAACCAACTGGCGACATATATGAAATGAAACACCTGTTTGCCAATTCAGCACATACAACTCACAGGAAATTGGAGGATACTTGCATATTATCGCCAATTCTAAATAACTCGCTGAGTTGGCCACCCTGATTTCCTATGTGTGGTACATGCTGAATTGGCAACCAAGGGCTTAATTTCATATAATGTCACCAATAGGTTGCAATAAGACACAAGTACCAATGGGGGTTGCCAACTAGGCAAGTTATTATTAGATTTGTGGCATTTGTTGTGATAATACCTAAGTGCTGAAATCAGTAGTCTGACACACATGAAGACCCAAAAATTTAAAATAGTTTTAAAAAACACGCTTTTATCGAACTAAAATCTCAATATAAGAATAAAATGATTAACGAGAGAATTAATGTCATTGTGGTAAAAGCGTGGGGGCCTTTGTACTACATTTTTACACTAACTCTGCATTTTGGAATAGAACTAGTAAGAAATTATAACAATATTGAGCACCCCACACTTTTATACGCAGTTATTATTTTTCCGGTTTCAATTTCTTTATTTCTTTCTGCTTCTTTTCTTGGCATTTCTAAATACCTTGTGTTCTATTTCTTCAAATCCTGGCACTCATATTTTTCTAATTTGTTTTCTATAAAAAAATTACTTACATTTTTGCTTTTTAATGTAATTCCTTTTTTGCCAGGAATAAGCCATTCTTTTAAATTATTTTCATTTTGAGTTCGTAGTGGGAGACTGTCATCATTGATTGAAAACTATCGGATGGCAAAATTTTATTTGCAGCGATTTCAAAACAACTTCTAAAAGATATTTAATGTGTAGTGTACTGATAACAAATTAGTTCCTGTATATATATATATATTGTTCCAATGTGTGATATTTTTTGAACTGTTGTTTTATCCTTCATGCGTAATATTTATAAAATTGTATTTTTTAAACCTTTTAGCTCGTTTCTAAATTATGAATGCTTTTTTTTAATTTGCATTAATTTCATTTCTGCTTGTTAGCATTAATCTTCATTTTTAATATTTCCACTCATAATTTATTTTAAATTTTGCACATAGTTCAGAATTTTTCTCTTTTTTTATATGTATATGTTTTTGTGGATAAAAATTAATCTATGAATTTCATACATTTTGCACTTTCTGCCAAAGACCATTGGTTTCACATTTTGTAGACTTTATCGTCATGTTCTAAATACTCATATGGGCGTAGCATAACACTACATGTGTTATGCTAAATTTTGTAGATAGCCATTTAGAAAACTATATAATTATGAACAACATTTGTAAAAATTTTACTCTAATGAGGAAAATTTCAAAATTCCTCTCAGAACCAGCTATTTATAATTCTTCAGTAAATAATTTAGATGACTCACATATCCTAACATGTAATTTATTTGAAGCAACACTGCTTGAAAGGCATTTTCACTCACATTTCATAACTCAAAGACATGATTTGATAAAAAAAAAGCTGTTTATTTATGTACTTTTATACACTAGAACCTATATTTAAAATGATAATTCAATGTATATTATATTAAACAGCTGTTCTGTACAAATAAGGATGGAGTTGACTATAATATATAGATTAGATACTGTTTATAAAAAAAATCAATATATATAAAAAATAAGTTATTGAAGAAAACATGTTTCAAAATTTCACTTATATTCTTGTTAGTTTTATAATGTATATATGTATGTGTACAATTTCCAGAATAAATATTTCAACAATATGATTTTGGTTTGTTTTATTTTTCTTGTTAACAGTGAATAATTGAAAAAAGGTATTGAAAATAAAATTCTGTACACCAAGTAAAATTGCTAAATTATGATTCTATTGGTCCTTATGATGTTATTTTTTCTTCTGAATGGGTGCTGAAAACTTCTCTAAAATCTCTTTCCATTAGGTTAAAAACTAAATGTGTGCTTTGTTAATGCAAAAATGTACTGTTAGAGTTGTTTTTACATTCTTCTAAGGACTAAAATTTTTAAGTATTTTAATTTAAAAAAACATTAACTTAAAAACTATTATATTTGTTTTCTTTGGTGATAGGAAAGTGTAAAAACAGTTGCTTTAACAAAAAACGAGCTTAGTTTGTAATATAGCAATGCATTTTCTTTATTTCCATGTGGATAGGTTTCTATTTAAACAAAACAATTGATATAAAGAGTACTTACACACCTGGGCCTAATGAGTGTTACTTTAGTCAAAAGGTTTTTTTTCTTCAGGTTACATAATAAGTAAAAAAGCTCTTTCTTTCTGGCATTGTTTTGAAATTTTTACTTAGAAAAATCTGTTATTTATTATAATGTTTCCTAGATATTTCTAATAACTTATTATTGAAGGGCTGAATTTTTTTAAATAAAAGTTAATTTTCTGCTTGTATATGATTTTAAGGAAACAATATAATGGTTCTAGAGAAACATAAATATAAATAATGAATCAAATTGCTTCTGGAACTAGTTCAAAATGCATACACATTTGTTAAACGATAACATCGAATTTATTTTTGCAGTTTTCAAAGATTTATATTTGCGGTATAAGTTCGAAGACATTCAGTTTGTGATCAAATAATAGTTGCATTTTTTTTTCTTCCGAAAAGTAATATTTTTGTTAATACTTGCGTATTGTCGCCACCGTATTGGCGACATTATATAAAACGAAGTACATGGTTGCTAATTCAGCGCATAGGACACATGGGAAATCGTTACTGCCAATTTGGCGAGTTATCTTTAACTTAGGCACTTTCGCGATAATATGCGAGTACCTTTTTGTTACACACAATAAATGTAAAATGAATTTTGATTTCGAAGTTAAGTGTAAAAATTTCATGAAATTAAAATAAAATAATACGTAAGATGTAGAAAGTGAAAATTTACAACTCGGGTATCACATTTTTAAAATCCCTTAAGATTTGGGTTATAAATATTTTTCTGTTAAAAATTCCTATTAGATACAACAGTACCGAAATAAATGCTATACATGCTCATTTTATTGTTTTAAACTCATATTTGATACATTAACATATTCAAATACGAGTGCATTATATACTCATATCGATCTTTCATTCTCAAAAATTTGATCCCGTAACAGGTTCAAAATGAGAATGTACTTGTGTCTCAATATGAGATTATGCGATTCTCAAATCTGAGTAAGCGTGCATCGGAGCTATTTTGAGAATGTGAAGTACTCAAAAGTGAGCTGTTTGCTCTCAGTTTTGAA
>BMAO01036832.1:0-20851 GCA_019973975.1 Trichonephila clavata
GGACTTAAATGATCAAAAGACATAATTCCGATTCAAACTAATTTATTGATGCTTATCAGTATATAAGATCAGACACAACACAATTCTAATTAAGATAAATAAACGAGAGTAGAGTGCAAAGGTGAGATTCAATACAAGGGATAATAATACAAATTTCAACTGAATCTAGGACAGCTTAAACGCGCACAATTACAACTATGCTCACATAATAATCTGATTTACTTAATCAAAGTCATTAACCTTATAATTTACTGCTGCTGTTCCTTCGTGACGAACTTCAGGCACTCAAATTAGCTTGATGAATTGACGAAGACTCCACGCTCCGTAATAATGAATTCAATACTTTTAATCGCTTCTCTTCTCGCACATCAAAACGTATCAAGCTCGCTTAACTTGTCAACAACTACGTGTCGACTTCCCAATCTCCAATTCACTTGACTCTCACTTCCTCTTACTTAGCTCCCTTCAATTCTCGAAAACCGAATTTATATAATATTCCTTATTTACATAAATCACGCTTGGCTCTCGATGAAGTTTGGTTGAAATAAATACTTTGATTTTAAAGAGAAAAAGAAGAGGTTAGTGAAAAACCGTATAGATCAGTCACAACTTTTCTAGCTTTCTTTACAGTTTTATAATTCAAATGTTTTAAGGGAAAAAAAAATTGACAAGTACATTTAAAGATCTCTAAAAACTCTTCGAAAGATTTTTAAAATAATTACCCTTTTCTATTTCTAAATTTCCAGTTACTGAATGTCTTAGGAGTGTTGTTTTGTTTCGTAATTTATATTTTAAAGCTGATACATAATTCTTAAATTAAGTATCAATTAATTTATTGTATGTTAAAACATTATGTAAAGAAATACACCCAGAACCAACATGGCAACCATATTGGCAACGGACCTCAAAAATTCCAACCACACTTAAGTGATGAAAATGATGCTAGAAATGTACCTGATTCTCCAAACTTAACATCACGCCAACATCAGAAATTCTATTCTCGACTGACTAACGATTACTGTATTTAGCGTCACCTTTTGATTCGGAGATGCTACTTAGGTATCTTTCAGTAGTGATTTTTCCTTTTAAAACATTCACAGCCAACTGCGGGATATCTCGTGCTAAGCGTGTGTACCAAAACTGCCAGCTAACAGTTATCTAGTAGTATGTGCCACATATATATATGAATGTATTCCAAAACTAAAAAACTATTTTATTGATGTTGCTGGGAATGATAAGCTTTAAAGCAGGGATCAACGCAAAATGCTGGTTGTTGGGACAAAATAGACGGGAATGCCTAGTCTCTCCTTACGCTTTTTATTATTTTTTATTTTGTACACATTTGACATGGCTTTGTAGAGATCTTTTTTTTTCTAGAGGAAGATGTCCTAAGTAATGAAAATCAGTTGTATTTTTACTATAGTTGCTGCTTTCTCCTGCATTGATGCCGTCGCCATCACATAAATGCATAAGAAGTGATTCCCTAAATTGATGCATCCTCATCTTTTTATTTCCTCGATTTCTTTGATTATAGAACTTGTATGCATTCTGAAGGAAGATTACGAGGTAGAGTAGAGCGATTTTCTTGTGCCAATAGATGGTTTTCTTGTGATCTATTCATTATTACTTATCAGTCTATTTTTATTATTTTACAACTCTTTGTAACTACCATCGCTTTATAAGTGTTTACCAGCGAGGATCATAATAAATCTATATGAAAATCTCATAACGTTACTCATCTGACTGTTGTTAAATGAAATTAGATGACGAGCTTAGGAAATCAAACAAAACGAAAAGAAAATCGCTGTATATGAAAATCGTTAATGAAAAAAAAAACAGTCGTGTTTTTTCTATAAAAATTAATGTACATGCCATTACAATACTATATCCGTAACTTAATATCATTATATTTTAAAAAATTCCGTCATTTTTTAAAATAAAACCTTGGTACCCAGGGCAAGACGCTCTAATTTTACATGACAGTGAATGGGTTGACACATATTATTACTTTTGCAATTTCTACTATTTTTTCACACTGTCCCTATATATAAACTGCTGGACACAGAAAATGAAGGAAGCATGCAAACCATATGAAATTTACGTAACGCTTTGGCGGCTATGAAATATGCAAATCATCAGCATTATAGCCCAGGCGCACATCACGGGCGACCGTAGCGCCATCCACAAGGGGAGAAAAGATTGTCGATTTGAAGTAGGGCGATTGTTTTTTCATGCGTTTTTTTTGCATTAGCTGCTTATCTATGCAGTGAGGAATATATCAAGCGTCTTTCAAATTCGACCGAAGAAGAATACTAGCCTATAGGGATTGTGCATAATCCTTCATATAAATCGGTACACGTGTTGGACGAAACCAAGGAACTATGATGCGGATCTGTCATCGCTGGATGCAGAAGGAAACGATGGATCGATAACACTCACCTCGCTGTACCACTGTCCGGGATGACAAGTGCATTGTGTCTATGGCAATTATGGATTGCGCTGCCACATCACGAACCACGACACAACAGATTCAGTCTGCTACGCATCATTCGGTGTCGCTCGTAACAATTCGACGCCATTTTCAGCAGAATAGAATGTCGGCAAGGGATACATTGCTTAGTTACCCTTGAATGGGAACCACAGGCGTTTGCTCCACAATGGTGCCATGAACGGCGGACATGGACAACGGAATGGAACGATATTGTGCTTATATTGATGAATTCCGCTTCTGCCTTCACATCACGATAGATGGATTCGAGTTTGAAGACACCGTGGTGAGAGCTGCTGAACTGCTGCGATATATATTACTACACTGGTCCTGCACCCAGTATCAGCCTGAATTACCGGTACACAGAACAGCCAATGCTATATCTCTTGAGGTATTGGAGCCCGTGGTCTTTCCATGTATTCAGCGCTTGCCATCAGTCATATTCCAGCAGGATAATACGTGATAACACGTGACACGCAATGTTCAAAAGTTCTTTACCCATCAGATTGAATTGCTTCCTGGCCTGCTTGTACCCCCAATCTATCGCCAATCAAAAACGCATGGTCCAACCAACCACTGGACCCGGGATACTTCACCCGCTGCTGTTCCAGATGCACCTTGGCAATATTTGGAAGCCACATAGACTGCTGTACCCCAAGAATACACTCAAAGCCTCTATGACTTTGATTGATTTGTGGCAGCGGTTATAGCCAACAATTGCGGCTACATTTAACTACTGATTTTTCATCATCCACACTTCATAAGAAGCTATAATTTTAATCGCTTGATCTTTGTACAACTTGTTTTCTTTCTTCAACCTAATAAAAAATTATGTTTAATATACCTAACTAAGCTATATTTTCAGTGCCCATATAAATGTATTTTTAAATCAATGCAGTAATCTCTAATGATAATCCTTAGCCTTGATGACGTGTGGTTATTCTCTGAAAGTCACAAAATATTTTTTATATTTTCATGTTTATACTGATTTCTTTCTTACTAGCAGAAAAAAATAAAATATTGACCTAATATAACCATGAATGAATAACTTTTTGCGCTGGTTAGTAAGTATATGATGAAACACTTTAAAAATTGTGAAGAATCAAAATGCTTGCTCATCAACTATTTACTTCTGACCAATATTTCCTCTCGGATTATATTGCAAAAAATATATTATTTCAAATTGTGGCTAAAAACTTTGATTCTCATTCTTTTGGTTTTTAAGAAGAAATACTTTCAAACCAAAGATAGCTTTGTTCAGCGTAGAAAGAAGCAAAAATTCTAAATAATCATTTTATTGTGAAAAGGATAAATACTATATCGAATGCTGATGTTTTACAAAAGACTAATACAAGTAATTTAACATTCCAAAGAATATTTTAATCATTTTATTCTCCGAAAAATACAATTGAATTACATATAAATAAACCTTTCAATGAATAACAGATTCTGATTTATTTTTACACCAAGAGACTATTATATGAAACTATTATGTTGTTTGAATCCACTTCCTGAAGAATAAAATTTTCTTGTTTGATGCTCAAGCACTTGCGTTTTGACATTTTCACGCTCAAGAAATGAACCAGTACGATAGATCAACATGTAAATGAACGGAGACTAGTTTAGGACACTCCAATGAGTGTGAAAGGAGATATCGAAGATGTTTCTAGTGAACTGGATAATGGGGGTTACAGGTCGCCCTTCTTGGATAAAAAATCCAGAATTCTATTGCTCTCGGCAACTTAGGCACCCAATGGATCCAGTTTAAGAATTATGACCCCCCCCCATGGAGTGCGTTAAAAGATAGAAAATTTGAAATGTCAACAAATACTTCAAAAATCGGGGGGGGGGCGTTCCATGAGTGGCAACACATGTGGTTGCAGGATGTCATGGACAAACCACTGGGCTGTCATGGTGCCACGGATCAATACTAGGGGTGACCGTGTTGTAGGCACAATGACACCCTATACCATCACATTAGCTGTGGGAGCGGTGTGCTGCTGTAAAGCAAAGGCAGGATTGAAGCGTTCACCACAGGGTCTCCACACACGAGCACGATTGTTATCACTGCTGAGATTGAATCTGGATCTGTCGCTAAAGATGACCTGGTTCCATTCTATTGAGTCCAGTTTCCTCTTGCGCGGCATCACTCCAAACAGGCCATCGAGGGGGGGGGGCGTCAAGGGCAGCATACGTAGTGGGTGCCGCGTCCCAAATGTCCTTCAGCCAGGTGCCTTCGTATGGTTCGAGAAGACACAGGGCCCCTAGTGAAGGTGCTACCTGGACCTGGATAGCGGCCGATGAAGCAGTTGGCTGTACAAGTACATTTTGTAAGATGTGGTGGTCTTTTCGACAACTGGTCTGTCGAGAGCGTCCTGAGCTTGGTCTTCATGTAAATGACATCTCTCTAATCCACTAGTCCCAACACCTCCTCACAACACAATCAGAGCGGCCTAATTGACGAGCTACTCGCCTAGTTGACCACCCAGATTCCATCTTCATCATGTCGATGATTCTCTTCCTCTCAAACTTCGACAGCTGATCATATTGTCTTCGAAAACGACGTAATAGCATGTCTACCTCAGCACTTCCTTTGTAAGTGATTCAGCTAATTGAAACAAGTTTTGGTATCCTGTTTTATACTCCACGGAGAACGACGTTAAACGCCCTCTACCAGCTATACGTAATGCGCAACCACGCTGCATTTCTAATTATTTGCATATCTCGCCAACATGTATCTTCATGCCAAGTTTCGTTACGATCCCGCAATTATTTCTTGGAGTGTTTTTATATATATAATCTATATAAGCAATTTCTATTTTTTAAAAAAAAACTAATTTACATTCAAATCGTATATACTCATATAAAAATTTATAAGAATGCATAATTATTTAAGTGTTGCCTCTTATAGAAAATGATTGAAATAAACATATCTACCGATAAATGGGTACGAAAAAGAAAACTACTTAATACCCGTATGCGAAAATTTCGTAAAAGAAAACGCATTATATCCAAACAATTTGATTCTCTTCCCAGAATAAATAAGAAGTTTTCACTTCTATCGTGTAGTCATAAGAACTCACACAATTTTTTTTTATTTAAGTTTTTGATTTCATTTTGCATTTGACAAGAAAAAAAAGTTTGAAAAGAAAATTTAAAATTTTTGAAGAAAACCAATTAATGTAGTTTAGATGAATCGATTTTTTTAAATTCAAATTCAGACATGAAAGAATACAGTTTAAACTTTCATGAGTATTTTAAGTATTAGTTTCGAATAAGAAAACTTGTAACACTCATTTCATGAAAGTTAATTTGATATCGGTATGCTGTAGATTTTTCCTGCCCAAAGCTTTTGCAGTTTATTTAAAATTGAAGATATAATTAAAAAGTTTGAACCTCATGTTTTTTTTATCCTTCCATTTCTTTTGTTATATTTTTTCACCTGTGCGAAGAAATGGTACACCACTAATTAATGATAAAAAAATCTAATACAGGGATATGAAAAATATATTTAAAAAATCATACAAAAAGAATAAGAACAAAAAAAAAAAACAACAATTAAAATGAGAAAAAAAATATTTGTTGTATCTTCTGATTAAAGTTTCCGAATATTTACATGCTTAAATATATAGTGCTTGGAAGAAACACGTAAAGGAATTTAATTATTTAAAACCTAGACGAATATAAAGGAGAAAAGTTTGGTTGGATGAATTGCTTATAAAATAGTTCACATAATTCTTTATTTATAAGAAATTCCCGTTGTAGAAGAAAGCTTTCTAAACAAAAAAATTATTATTAAAACAAATACATGAGTCGGAAGAGCCAGATTAATTAAAAGAGGATCAAGTGGAGGCGAACAAAATGGTTGAACCCTTGTTGACTTGTTTATCTATTATTTTTTCATATGTACCTGTGCAATTTTAAAATTCCATTCCGCTATGTTGATTGCTTCAAAGAAGAATCTGTAAATAATGCAAAATCAGTTATTAAACTCGAGATGAAACATTAATTTCACTCATAAAAATAAGCATTAAAGTAATGAAGTAAAAATCTCTATTAAGGAATTTAAAAAAATGAAAAACAACAAAAGCTAATTTATAAAGCCACACACACACACAGGTAGATGTTATTGTTTAGTGAAAACTGTAACATCTTCCCTTCTCCTGTAATTTGTAAAAAAATTATTAATTTATTTATTAACAATACTTTGGGAACACTATTAAAAGTAGATAAATGAATAAATAATAGAAATTTAACGTTAGTTTTCATTAGGAACGATTTAAATTAAAATTAGAGGTTACAGTTAAAAGCCTTATATCATTTTTTCCTTTAAAAACATGCTGCGGTTGGCAGAATAGACTTTGCAGACATGACAAACCCTTAAGTGTCAGAGTCATTTAATTGGTGGTACTATCTACTGGCGGCTCAGTCTATACAATTATTGAGGCTTGAATTTATTAAATTCAGGCTCTAATCGAATGGTAAATGTTACCATGATTTATTTTTGCCGAGAGTACCAGAGCCGAATTAATATCTAAGGGATCTTTTACACGCCACGGAATCAATGACACGCACGACCAACGATTTTAGAATCCAGAAAATCTATCAACTCCAGCCGTGATCGAATCCACAACCTTGGGCTTACGAGGCAGGTACGCTATCTCTAAGTTTCCGCGATCTGACACCTTTATAACTACAATTACTAATTCAGGAGGGATCAACGAAGATTAAATTTCGAAACATTTCTTTTTAGTTAAATTAATTATTTCAAACTGTGAGTCTCTTGAAATTGATATATACCGGTTAAATAAAATTTTTTGTGCAGATTTGAGTTTTTAACAATAATAGAGTAAAATAGGTAAATGAATATTAATTAAGTGGATCACACATGTGTATCCTTTTATATCCGAGTATTTCTTTATATTAAATTCTAAATCTTAAAGTGAAATGTAAATATTCCATACTCTAAGTACCCCCCCCCCTTGAAAAGTTTCCAATCACTTATAAATTTCTCCTCCTGTCCATTTTTACTAGAAGATCGGTCAGAAACCGTTAATACGGCTGTAAGGACTTCGTACAACTAAACTAAGGAATATTTATTTGATTATAAGCACTTGAAATATTGACCAGTAAGATATATTAGCACCACAGTTTATTAGTCTATTTTTTATCTTTCAGGAAGCTTCGTCAATGTTAATTTCACGCCGATCTTCGTCGTTCACTCTATATCCACCTTCGCTGTAGCTCAGCGTTTCTCAAATTGTGGGGCGCATCCCCCTAGGGGGCCATGATAACTCTACGAGGGGGGCGCGAGCATAATGAAGAGCCTAAAACAAAAGATTATTTTTCTAAAAATTTTAATTTACCGAAAATAAACAAGCAAAATACATTCTGACATAATAAAAAATAAAATACCCATTTACACTGATATAATACACTTATAAATATGTCATCAATACTAAATTAAGAACAAGTTTAAGAATTATCAGTGACCCTAGGGGCTCGTCATATATAAAGTTATATACAAAAATTAACACTTATCTTGATGATTTGTACGGTTTATAATAAATCCCTTCACTGCCGATTAAAAGTTACGCAAATCGCTCCCCAATGCCATCGTTTTCCATGAAATAGCGCATATGTGATGTATGGTGCAGGAGAGAGGAAAAGGAATAAATAAGCAAATCCTTTACAAACACTGTCAAGGTTCTTTTATTGCATTCCAAAGCCTTCGGAATAAATTTAGGACGGGGCACTCGAAACTTGCTCACCACGCCAACACTAAGAATTCAAGACTTGACAGATTTAACATGTTTCAATCCCGCTACGTTGGGTCCTCAGTGGCATAAAACTCGACAATAAAGGCCTCGAATTAATGACCACAATCATTCAGCTAATGTAGAAACCCTATTATAACTGGATAGGCATTAAAAACAAAAGAAAAGCTGGACTTATCTGTTAAAAACCTGATGATGGGCAGCTCTATATTGTAAATCTCATAAAAATCACTATTCAGTAAATATTAAACAAGATTCTCATTAAGGAATAGAATACTCGATAAATATAAAAATATTATTTTTCAACAAATCCTAGGACTGCTGCATTTGTTTTATTGAAGAATAGTGTACTCAATAAACAAAATTAAATAAGGTAAACACAAATGATTGACTCAATTTTAAAAAAAATCATATTATCAAAAAAGCCCATATTACTTTAAGTGATACATGAATATGAAGAGAAATATACCAAGACTTTCTTATGTTACAAATGTTCGATGTGTGACCCTCTTGTTACAAGGCATATGTCCAATCTATAATCCAGTCCGTTCCATACATTTTGTAGCATCAATGATTCGAATTGCTGCACAAATGCTTACTCGTCATCCTCTGTTATTTGTTGTGTCAATTGAAAATGATACGGATTGAAACTTAATTTATTTGTGAAGTGTTCCATACCGTGCTCTGGGGTATTCCAAGTTCAAAGGTGGCAAGAATTTCGTGAACTTTGAACGAAACTCCACCTCAACTTCTGCGCTGATTCTTCCGAGACATTTGACCAGCACTCTTTTTCTATATTTATCTTGTTCAAATTTTCAATCGTTAATAAAATGCATTTTAAAGCACTCAATTGAGCTGACATTTTATATACAAACTTATTTTGGATGACAATACAGTAATTTAATTATAATTAAAAAAATTAATTTATTAAAACTAATTATTCAAAGACTTACAAATACGGCCACGTTGGTATCGTTTTTGGTGACTTAGCGACCATTTGGGCGTGTCAAAACTTGAAAAGGTTTTTGTTCTCATATTTTAAAGCGCTCATTTGAGCTGAAATTTTTTATACACTATTGTTTGAAATTAATTATTTAAAAAATTACAGATACAACCACGTTGGCTTCATTTTAGCGACTTGGGTCAAAACTTTAAAAGATTTTTTCCCCTCCCGTTACGAAGCTGAACAGTTGAACTGAAATTTCATATACACGATTGTTTTGGATGACTATGCAATACTTTAATGATAATTAATAAAATTAATTGCCACTTAATGTTGTGATTCTCTCATATGTATATACATATTTATATTAATTGTAACTACTTAATAAAAAGTAACTAAAATTGTATTTCAATCACAACAATCTTGAATATGGTGTTTATCATTAGGGAAAAAAACTTTGTATATTTCTTATTGTAATGTATGCAGTAGCTTCGAAAATCTGATTTTTAAAATCGAATCCATCATTTGTAATCATCTTGTATAGTTATAAACTGGAAACAATTATGAAATGCAATCACAAATAACACACACCTTTCCAATTGAGTGCCGCCAAGACATTGGTAATTCCCGGAGAACATCGCCTCCAGTTTACCCTTTGAATCCATCCCGTAATCAAATTGTCAAAATCAATGATATTCACGAGTAATTGCGAGTGGAAACACGACGGAATTATCCCTCCGAGTGATCGGAGGGAGGCGGATTAGACGTCCGTAATAGATCACCGTCTTCGGTCGATACTCGGATGAACTCAGACCTCTTCGCCAATCCATCCCCGAAGATTATCGGATAGTACCAGCGACGGAGCTTTTCCCAATCACTGTGGGATGTCCTGTCAAGAAATTCGCTCCGTTCAGAGAGAAAATGGAGCAAGCGAGGTATTCCGTTGGTTAGTTTGCGTATATTTCAAAATTTGAGAAAAAGTAAGCGTATTTATATACCTCAGTAAAAATGGATAAAATAAAGATCCCTTTTAATGAATGGCAATCAAAATTAATTGATTGAAATACTTAAAATGTATTAAAAGTTGAATGTATAATCAATCTTTTATTTTCATACATTGATTGCTTATTAGCTTCTTGCTTATAAAAAATACTAGAACTATTAGCGATAGAACTTTGTAACGGATCCGTCCGCGAACCTTCTATTAATCCTTTTAGGGTAAAATTATTCCTTTTAACTGTAAGGTCTGTTGAAAACTTTCTCCCACAGAAAAAAACATTATTATTCAAATGAGTTGTTCTATTTCAGTATTGGCATTTAGGTACGCGATGTTAGTCGACGGATAGTCTATAGTTGATAATTGGAGATTTTCAGTGCTTAAAATTGTGAATTAGATTTAGGACCGGAGGAAGTATAATTAAGAAAGGTATTTACACACACAGTAGCGTAGATGTCAAGAGTGCTCCAAGAGTAAGTCGAGCAAATTATACTTATATGTTCGTTGCCTTAAGCCAGGAGATTGCTCTTTCAAGGACTTACTAAGTGCATTTTCTACCTTTAATTGTGTCGATTAAGTAAAAGGATAAATAAATTTGAGTTTAAAACTTGTTATGGCTGATCTTTCCTCGAACACCAACAACCTCTAGTAGGTTGTTACAAATTGTAATTCTTAACCACGATTAAGTAAAACAACGATGCCTAAACTGGAACTCCGTTTTCCGAACTTCACACCTAGCAAACAGGGGACTCAACGTTCTTCTAAACCATTATATAATGGGTTCAAGGTGCGGTGAGCATGTAGTGGAAATGATGCATCGCCAGCAATGATGTCTCTACCATGACTGACTACTCAGGAAACATGGCAGTGTTGTTTATTTTAACCCCTTAACTGCCACCGTCGTATGCATGCTTTCACTCAGCAGGTGCGTTAACCACCCCTGACGTATATATGCATTTTTCAGAAATATTTTTTTTCTTTGCATTGCATCAGTAAAATTGTTCCGAAAGTTTTGGGAAGCAACAAAATAACATTAAAAGAGTTTGCGACGGATTTCGTTATTCCAGAAAAAAATTTGCTTATTCATGCCTTTCCTTTCCCATCCAATACACCGCATATTCGAAACACGGGAGCACTAAAGAGCGAATCACGTAAATTTTAATCGGTAGTTAAGGTGTTAAAATAAAAAAATAGAGTTAAAAACTTTTTTTTTGCATCGGGTTTTAAATTTGATTAAGTTTAACTATGGGTATTTACATATAAGTGTTTAAGGGTAAACCAATATTTATGCTAATAAAGTAAATTACTCAACTTAAAATATTTGCTACCTACGTAAAATGTTCAACTCTGGTACTTTTATTTACATTTAATTAATGTCTCTCTAAAGATAATACGGTCGGAATATGATTATTTGAACCCAGTAAGAAGCATTTCTCAACTGATATTCCCTTCGCTTTTATCCATGTCTTATAATAATTTCGAGACTTTATTGTATTTAACACACATCAGTATTAGAATCGAGTTTTTGTTATCGACGAATCAACAATAATAAATTCTCTTTTTTTTCCACTTACATTATTCAAGTTTTCCGTAACGAATTATTTCACGAATTATGTTTCAACTTCAGTCATAACTTTGTGGTTGCAGTAGCCAAGGGATCATGATAGCGAACTGGCGGTGTCCACTCTGATGTGCTCCAGTCTAGGTGTCATTGAAAACCAACTATGTAGAGATTTTGATGCACATTAAATCTACTGAGGATCAATGTAATCCCGTTGGCGTGGTGTAATAGTTTGTAGAGTGGGATACTAGCTCAGGTATCACTTGGTTAATGATCAAAATTAAGAGGCCTAACAGTTCCTGGCTTCCTTACAGGTATCTATCCTTGGATATATATTCAAGTATAATATAAGAAAAATGGAATTTTTCTATTGATAAAGCTAACTAAAATTCTGTAGAAAGGTAAAATAAGGAAATTGGTATTCTTTATTGATATATATACAGGGTGGCAAGAAATAAGCTGCTCACTTTAGAAGGATCTAGAATCCGTCCTATTGGTCCAAATGAATTAAAATTTTAACTACAGATAATTCAAATGATGCGCTTAACATTTATTAAATAAAAAAAAAATAGTACAAATTTTCGCCGTTAGGTGGTGCTGCAATACACATAGCCTTATTTCATGTTTTAAAAATATGCGTCAAAAGTATAAAGTAACATTAATTAACAAAAATATAAAGTAACATTGATCGCAGCGTAAATGACTTGCTAAATCAGCATTTCACTGTTGCACGGGTGATCAGCCGTCATTTCTCAACAACATGGCCTCCTCGTTCACCGGGTATAACCCTTGCGACTTTTGGTTGTGGGGTTAAAAAGGGTTGTGGGTTATCTAAAGGACAATACCTACCGTCAAAGGCCATCAAATCTTGCCAGATCTGAAGGACAGCATTCGGTGCCATGTTTTAGATATTCAGGCAGATTTACTCCGGTCAGCTGTTGAAAGTATGATTCTGCGATTACAGCACATTGCTGAGCATGAAGCGTATCACATTGAGCAATTTTATTAATGCTACTTTATGTTTTTGACACATATTTTTAAAACATATTAAACAAGGCTATGTGTATTACAGAGCCACCTACCGGCGAAGATATTTGTACTAATTTTCTTTATCTAATAAATCTCAAGCACATCATTTGAATTATTTGTGGTTCAAATTCTATGTCCTTTGGACCAATAGGACGGATTCTAGAGGCTTCTGAAGTGAGCAACTTTTTTCTTGCTAACCCGGTATATATATTGATATCTATTGACGAATGCGTTCGCACACAATACTATTCTATACAATAAAATTTGAAAGCTAGTCATACTAGCACAAGTTAAAACTAGAAAAATTGTTTTTTTTTTTATTTATATAATTTTAATCAAGTGTGGGCAAATAGCGGCCCGCCAAGACAAGGAATCCGCTTTGAACCAAGATTTCTTTTCTGTGCGCGCCCAAAGATTCGTCTTGTGTATTCTACTATTAGGAAAAGCAGAAACTTTAATAGGAAAACAAAATACCTGAAAGTGCTTCTGATAAAAGTTTCAAGGAAGAAATCCCCCCCCCCTAAAAAAGATTTCGAGATTTTAAGAACATTGCAGCTTATATTGAATTTGCTCTGTTATCCGTTACTGCTGATATTGATACAGATCCTGAGGAGCTACAGATTGAACTTATTGACTTGAAGTCAGATCAAAGTGAGAACGAAATGATTAATGTTAAAGTTAATTGACTTCTACAAATCTTTATATGCTGCAAAATTTCCATGTAAGAAGAAATTTACTGGGAAAATGTTCTTTTTATTTGAGTGACATGTGTTTGGGAACAAAGTTTTTCTTGCATAAAGATCAACAAGAGTACATATTGATGCCAGTTGGTTGACATTTCTTGCGGGCTGTGATGAGAATTCAAGTAAGCAATCTCTCACCTGATTTGAAAACAAAGTAGAAAAATGTGATAAACACAGTTGTTTCATTAAGATGGTTCTAAAATTAAGCGCTCTTGCATCTATAGATACGAAGTTAGCACAGAAATAAATCGAATAAAACTGTGCCTAATTTGTTTTATTGAACTTGTGTATATATAGATTTTTATGGCGCAATTTATACCTTTTCTGATATGAAAAGTTAATGAATGCAATCATTTTAATAAAGTGTGGCTCTGCAGTTTCCTTTTCCTCAATGTGGCCCTCGAGTCAAAAAATTGTTCCTTTCCTGATTTAAAATATCGGTTTATATGATTTTACAGGCTTAATACTTAAGAAAGAAAACAAAGGAAGCTTCAAACTGAGATAGACAAAATCACTTAAATGTTAAAATATTCGTTCCATGTAATTCCGCCAAGCTAGATACTATCCTAAAAACTGAAAACATAGAAATAAATTTTCATTATACGTAGTAAGGTTCAAGAGTTCCCAGATTGAGTCTATAATTTAAAAAAATATTATCAATTAAGGTATCTCAGACTACCTAAAATCGGTAATTTTTCCAAAAATTGACAGTTTTTTTATGATTTTATTTCATAGACCATCTCATTAGCTTATAAAAATATCAAGTTTTTATTTTCCATTCACTAGAACAAAAACTATAAGTTTTTCAGTTAAAGCAGATGTCATTACTTTAAGCAAGATGTCATACTTTGAAACACGTTTTACTTGAAATGTGTGTGTTTTTTTAAAAAAATGCTCAAACTGCGACAGCGATTGCTGAAAAAGTTTTGAAAATAATTAAATGAGATTTTTTGTGTATGTTCTGCATAATTGTAGAAGTGTTTTAACCCTCAGATTTATCAACCACTGTTTCTTTACATAATTTACAGTCCCTTTTGTTAATATAATCACTGTATAACATAAGGCATAACACAGCAATTTCATTCAATAACTAAGATAAAGTGCTCTAGTTTTAGTAAAAATTAAAATATCTCTTATCCTGAAGGTCGTCATTTCAAAAATGAATAACACAGCAATACATCAGAATTGAAAAATTGAAAATTTGTTCATAAACATTTGGCAACCCTTTTATGTTATTTTTTAAACATTTTTGCCCATTTTTTCCCCTTTTAGTAATAATAATTTCTTTTTCTCGTCTCAGTTTTAGCATATTTTTCTCAAAATGTACTAAACCAAATCTAACAACCTCAAAAAATCCCCATATCTTAATTTTTTTTAAAAAAAAGTTATCGTGCATGTAGTCGAATACCTTAAACTGCTGAAACACATCCTCCTTCGGAATAAGACCCTTGAGTAACAGCACACTTTTGCTATGGCTCGTAAGGTCATCGAATTTTTGCTGAAATCCATTTTTAGTCATGTCTTTTAATTCAGCCTGCGATGCATTTTTAACTTCATTTGCAGATTTGTCGTTTAACATACGGGGAACGACTAAACTCCTTCGTCTACAAAATACTACACCGTTGTAATCCACCTACCACGTGATTTGGAACAAACCTTTTTTAGAAAAGGGGGAAAGTGCAATATATCACTGAAATATTATTGTAGTCTCTGTACTGCAAAAATTTTCCACTTTGTAAGCTCAGTCCGGGAACTTTTAAATCTTAATAGTATTATTTACTACACACTATTAGTGTTTTATTACATTCATTTTATATAATTTTATAGAGCCAGATTTATTCAGTTTTCAATACATAATGAAGTTCCCCCTAAAATAGGATTGTTTGAAAAGGGATCTCAAACAATCGGGATAAATACGAATAATAATAATTGGTTCAATGAGATTGGCTGAAATTCTCGTTAAACCAATTGTCGAGAGAATGAGATGATCTGTAGTAAAATTCATTGGGACATAACTTGGAAAGATGTATACAACATAGAGTCAGAATCAATGAATATCTAGACTATCAACGACGGAATCTGTACACAGCGTCAATATATGTCACTAACCTGAGAGGAATAAGCCGAAACAGGAAAAATTAATTAACTCCGGAAAGGGTTGGAGTTATTGGAAATCCACTTGAGTCGTACTCCAATGATTTTCATTGGATTACCTCTGTATTCGAAGCTCCTTAATTAGTAACGGTGTTGTGGACGCAAATAGATACAGTTCAGACGAATGTTTGTTTCTGATTTCTGATTTTGAATATTTTTGATAAAGAAATAATAATCAAAACTTGACCCTTTCAATATATCTAGAAATCATAAGCTTTTTTTTTTTGGTTTCAATTTTGAAAAACATTTTTGTTCGAAATAATTTCTTTTGTTTGTTTATTTTAAAATTTGATGTTCTTTTTTTGTTGTTGTATTTTTTGTTCCAGAAACATTGGTAAAGAATATAGTTATGCATTAAGTGTCTGCTGTGTTTGAAACCTTCTTAGGAAAAGATTACATGAAAAATAATATATGAGGAACAAAAATATGTCATTTCTATTAAAATATAAGGAAATATATTCTATTCTAAGGGAAAATAGATTAATCATGGTCCTATAAAGAAGATCAGAATTCTAATTTCTATGAAATTTATTTTTCTTTCACCATATTGTGACCGGAGTGTCATGATTTCGAGTCCAAGGTCACTGAAGACCCTCTATGTAGAAGAGCTAATGCTCGTTAAATCTATAGAGGCTCAAAGTCCTCCCATTGGAGAGGTGTGGTAATTTAGAGAGGGAGGTGTAGCTCAGATGTCATCACTTGACCGAGATTCATGACAGAGATTGAATAATTTTATAACATTTATAAAGTATGATTTTACATTGAATATGAGAAAATATTTATGTATTATTGCTATATAAATGGTGATATTTGGTGAATGATAGATCGAAAAATATATTCACACAAGCCTGATTATTGATTAAAAATAAAAAAGTTCTATATATATAGAGAAATCTCTGGTATGCAGTTAATCTTGGCGATAACTCGCTGGAATGGAGCTAATACATAAATACCGAGAGCAATTTTGTAATTAATACAGGAGAATCTATATAAAAGGATAGAATCATTTTTAAAATGCTTTGATTAAAAATGATATGTCATAAATGTTTGATAAAAAACAATATCCCTGCTTTTTCATAAAGTAAAATATGTTTTCTTGCATATTTACTTACTTATCTATATTTCGTTTAATATGAATCCCACAGAGCTACGGTTACAGTAAATATTCTTTTGTGTGTGGAGGAGCAACAAAGACTATATTTAACCCTTGATACAAGAAAAAATTAAAATATATATTAAGCTATTATATACAACTAATATGGTATCTGAACAATAGCCATATTTTCTTAGGAGATAAAAGTGAAAAGAAAGTATTTTTGAAAATAATTTTGTATTTTAAGATAAATATCTATACCAGGGGTGGGCAAACTTTTCCAGGTACTGACTACTTCTAATTTTTTCAAGTGTTGTGGCTCACTCAGTGACGTAGGTGTGGTGAGCTAAGAAAAAAATCCGTAATATTTATTATAACTTAATAATAAATACGGAATACGTATTACCTACATAACTACAATATAAAGCTTACACTTGAAGACGCGTTAAAAAAAAGCAAGATACAAACAAATTAATAATAGTCACAAATATAATATATCAAATGATGCAATTATCAAACAATTTTAAATGCATTACAAAACATGTTTATCTAAAGTTAGCTCTTGTAGTTACAATTACACAGCAAATAGAAGACTTAGTCCGCATACTGTCAGCCAATTTTGAAATTTTGGTATACATTAGTTATTAACTGCTAATTTTCAGTCTGTCATCCAAATTGTCTGGCAATCCCCCGGTCAATCGAGATCGATGTAATGCTTATCACTGATCTAAAGAATCGAAAATCTTTAACTGAAATATTATAATATGATTTGTGCTGAAAATTTTACTACCTAATATTTTTAAGAATTTATAAAAATAATAGCTTTTCTAAAAAGCGATTAAAATAAATCCATCACGGAGAAGTGTGGCTATCGTAATTGAATAGTCATATTTGTGATTTTGTGGCCAATATTGTTCTGTCAAGATCAGAATTGAGCATTAGAGCCATTAAAGATGCTTTATATAGAGGGGCTGTTGTACGTTAAATCTGCGTTGGCTCAAAGTCCTCATGTTGGCGTGATGTGGAATTTTCGTCGTCTTAGTCCACCATTAATAAAAAATCAATGCAATTTATACAGACACCCTTTATATTTCCTCAATTGCCAGTACAGGTGTGTGTTTTTTGTGATTGTTTAATCCCCTTCCCATTATTGAAAGTGGAAGGTGGTCATATTGGTGTGGCAAGACTTGTAGCATTATTTATTATCTGTCAACAATCCAAATTGGATTTACTCGAACTATAAATAAATGCTACCTCAAAATCAAACTTAAATTTACATTGTATTTATTTAGGTTAGAACATTTCAGTTGAAATTTCTAATATATTTCAAAAAATCTGCTGAGAATTTTGGAATTCGCAGATTTGGGGTGATTTTAAATGAAGTTATCAGAACAGAATCATTCGAAGCATGTATAGCACAAAGTCACCATCGAAGAATTTCGAAGTGTTTTCGTCGGAATATTGTCATCGGTTGTTGAAACTTGAAGAGAAGTCTGAAAAAGGGACTTACTACAAAAAGAAATTTAAGTGAATTATGGAAATTTCATTTGAACAATTCAAAATATACTTTCATTTTATTCCTTTATTATTAAATCCTTGAAAAATACGAGTTACGTTGAGGTAACAAAGTAAATAGAACTCAGTGCTTGATTTATTTCTGAACTTAATTTTACAATAAAACCAGGTAATTATAATTAAAGTCTCAGTTCCAAAATGCGGTAAAAACCCATTGGTCAGAATAACTTCAAATTTGAATGGAATACAATTTAAGAAGGGGAAAACGGTATGGTATATGAAAAAAAAAAGGTCTAAAAGATGGCGTATATCAATACATGGCTCTGTAAGCGGCAAATTGTGAAAATCAACAGGGACTCACAAAAGGCAATGTGGTATGTCCTTGCTGAAGTGGATGGACTTTTCATTAAAAGTACCACAAATGTTGGATGACTTAAAAGTCATTTTTCCGCGAAAAAATCCGAAACAATCATCTAACTGAGCAGTACACTTCGTTTAATGTACAACTCCCGCGCGCCAAACGAAATTCATTTGTAGTCGAATCCTCTTTCTTTATGCCCCCTATAGCCCTATTTATTGATGTCCTTTGGAGATTTTTTCTTATGCCATAAGGTTTCTCTTTTTTTAAGTACTTTCAGTTCAAATTTGAAGTCATTCTGACCAGTGTTTTTTCTTACAGTATTTTGAAAGAGGGATTTTAATTATAATCTCCCTGTATATTTCAATCTCCTTCCTTATGTTTTTGATTTCATATTTTCAACTAAAACAATATTTTCTAAGGGAATGCTCTTTTTTTGAAAAGATATTGCTTTGTTCTTTTATTTTAAAATAAAATATGGTATTTATTCAATCACTTGTTTCCCATAAAGTTTGGATTGAAAATATACCTACTCTTTGAAATTCTCATTTTTTATGTGGACATAAACACAAAAGACCAATCACACATACAAAGAATAAAAGCACTTTGTGAATATAAATATTTCGTACAGGAATAAAAATCTAATAATGAATTACAAAGAAAATCTCACAAAGATAATTTATATTTAAAAAATTAACTATTATGCAAATCCAAGAAAAACAATTTCGTAAAAAAAATATTTTATTTCGCACATTTATCGCAATTATCAATTTTTATCTGAATCTGCAAATTTTCCAATAAAACAGTTATAACAGAATGTTAAACATGGATCAAACTAAATTAATATTATCTCAATAAGTGACTAAATTCACCTTATTTTGACAACATTTGATTAATATCGAATTCATATTCATCGAACAAACGACACGAGAAGTTTCTGGACTACAACAGTTGGTTTGATGAGAATTCAACATAGCATGCGACCATCTCGAGTGGAATTCATTAGGACAGAATCCTTCGGTCTGTAAATGCATAACATAGCACCCGCATCGATAAATATCGAAAAGTATCTTCATCGAAAACTTGTCTGTCATTGGTCATCGAGGCCTGAAGAGAACTACGAAAAATTAATTAATTAACTCTGAAAGGGACCGGAATTATGAAATCTACTTGAGAGCCAAACTTCAATTATTTTCATTTGGTTACATTTCTATTCGAAGCTCTTTAATTAGGGACGGTGTTCTGAAAGCAGATACAATTAAACCTCTGGTTTGTTTCCGATTTGTGAGAGGTTAGGACAAATAACATTTCCACTTTTGTTTCCCTTGTAACAGAGTTTTATTTCATAGCTTTCTTTCAATCGTTTGTTTCCTGCTCCAATTTTAATTGAATTATTTCTTCCTTCGCTTATCCTTTTGCTTCATAATTTATTATTATGCTTCAGCGTGTATATAGATATTAAATCAACGTTCGATAGAAAAGAAAAAAATATATAGGGTGTAAGGGAAAGTTTTGTCATTTCTTTCTAAAGAAAAAAACAGTAATTTTTTCAATTTTTATTTCAAATTTAATCTAAAATATTTTGTCCATTGTTAGTTACAACTGTATGCCAGCATTCTGGCCGCTTATCTATCCTCCTGGAAGTAAGAACCTCCAAAGTATTCTAACTCTGATATTTGGAGACCCTCATAATATGCATATTTATTTCCATTAAGAAAGTTTTGCAGTGACCTTTACAGATGATAGTCAGTTGGTGCAATATGAGGAGTATATGCTAGGTGAGGTAAAGTTTCCCAACCTAATTTTACAGTTTTTTATGCGAAGTTTCTTACCACATATGCAGTCTAGTTTTGTTTTTGTGAAGAATCCCACCCTTTCTGTTGGTCAAAAATGGACATTTATGTTGAATTTCCTTATTAAAAGCATCGCGCTGCGAACAGTAACGACTGTTTCATTTCTTTTCAGCAACTCATAGTACACTATACCCATGCTGTTTCACCACCAACACAACATAACCTTCTTCTGATGCACGTCAGTTTTGGATGTGGATGATGGTGTTTCGCCTTAGTAAGCATATGCGTTTTTCCTAACAACAAGTTTGTACACTATTCACTTTTCATTTCCAATCCCCAAGTGGTCCAAAAACAGTTTCCTATTTGAGACGAGCGAAATTTGAAGAACATATCGAAATTT